>CM035798.1:40197078-40372078 GCA_020466265.1 Siphamia tubifer | reverse complement strand
AAGTAAAAAGCAAAACTGCATTTTTTGCTATGGATAAAATAATACTTATTTAACCAGGAAAAATCTGAAAAATGTCAAACATATCCAAAAATAAAGCCTTTATAGGTGAGTTACAGTATAGATTATGTTTTATTGGGTCATGGTACTCAGTTTAGTGGGTATGGACAGGACATTTAGGAAAAATTCAAAAGCCAAAAATAGGAGGCTTTGAAATAGAATAATTATGGAACAATAAGTCAAAATTATGAGACAAAAAGTCAAAATTACTTATTTTTCATACGGTCACATTTGTCTACTTTGAAAAAGTAATGAGTTTATTCTGATAATATAAATAGTACAGATATTTATGAACAAATATAGGGAGTAAAAGTAAAAAGTTTCGATAAAAATAAATACTCAAGTCAAGAACAGATACCTAAAAAAATCTACTTAAGTACAGTCATGGAAGTACTTCTACTTAGTTACATCCACCTCTCATCTGGACATTTAAAAAAAAAAATTAAAAAATAGAACCAACACAGAATGCATTCAATAACAGAAGTGAACACAGCAATAATAATGCAATAATCATGGAATGACACCTTTAAAAGTGATCAATACAATCTTAAAATCAATTGTAAAAGGCACAGGACGTCAGTAAAGGGAGGCCAGGACTAGGGTGATGTGATGTCATCTGGTATAACATGTAGGATACCAGCCCCCAAAGACCAGGCATGGACACCCCTGCCTTAATTACACACTGAATAACTGCAATAATGAAAGGATTATAAACATCTACTGTACCTCAGAGGAGTCCATCTCATCTTCTGCATCTGAGGAGGAACACTGTAAGGTTGTTTCAGGTGAACCTTCAACATAGAAAGTCACAATTACTCAACTCGTATATACTGTTGATTCCACTGATTCAACATTTAACAGGCGACAACAGCAAATATGTGTAAAATGTTCACGTTTCTCACATGTTTTACTGAAAAAAAAATGATGATACAGATGTGCGTGAAACTGAAAATATATTATTTATTTGGTCACTTTAAATACTGAATGTCACAGTAGTTGGTTGTTATAAAACTTCCAGCACTAATAAAATTCAAAGTTACTTGACTTTAAGTTTGAGGTCAAATAAGACATGATGCATTCTGGGTGTCAGGAGGAAATGACAAATTCAGATCGATCATTATCTGTCATTGTTAGATTCTTTCTTCAGTTACAGATCTTTATTATGATTAAATATCTCATGTTCAAGGTTTGAAACTTAAAACCATAATTCACTGACCTCCTGCCATGTCAGGTTCACTGGACGCTGCATCTGAGGCTCCTCTGGCTGGAAGAAACATATGGTCACACATGAAACTGATATTGACTTCAAGGATAAACTCTAGTGATGTTTTGTTATTGTCTGCAGATCCTAAAACAAACTGCATGTAAGTACAGTGGTACCTCTACATACGAAAGCCTCTGTGAATGAAAATTCCAAATTACGAAAAAACCTTTACCTTAATTTTTCCTCACTGAATATAAAATAAAATTCTATTTACGAAAGAAACTGAAAGCACTGAGACAAAAATACAGTACATTCCTATACCCAAATAGTCATATACGTAGCATCCCATTGGCTATGAGGGAATTACCCATGATGCTTTTTGTTACCCTTTGACCCTCAGTCATCACAGACCTGCTGCTGTGTCTCCCATTAACAGACTCTTTTAACTGTCATTTCTCCACCTAGACCAGTGCTTTTAGTATCAAAAGTTCAGCCAAACGGTGTAATAGGAGTATATGACCAGCAGACTATCATCAGCTGAAGGAAAATTGTTAAAAACTTGGACTCTGCAAGCCTCTGAAGGGTCAGAGGTTTGTGTCCCAGCTCTGTCTGTCCACATGTCTAAGACACTGAACTCTGACTTAGTCTCCCAGTAGGACTGACAGAACCTTAGAATACTAAGTTAATAAGTATTGTGTAGTTAATTAGTAATGTTCTAATTTAAGTATACTTTAATAAGCATCTAAATTTGAAGTTCTGGAATTTTTCATTTTTTTAAGTTAATCAATTTAAAATAATTGCAGCAATTGACAGTTTTTGAGTGTTGCTAATTTATTCAGGTTTACAGTGCATTAAAACCATATTACTGAATCTCATTGTTTGCACTGGGCAACATGTTTTTTTAATGATGTTGTTTTCACTTTCACTTTCCAGTTTTCATTTTCCTTGTGAATAAGGAAGATTTCTTTACTAGTATCAATATTTCTGATTCGCTGACAGTAACTAAATACAATGTGTGTGCAATACACCAATCTCTTCATGAACAGTAGTTTATTTTTAATTCCGTATCAAAGAAATAAAAACCATATTACCTTTGCTTTTTCTTTTTCTTTTGGATGTGGACGAGGCCAGGCCTTTTGCGGCTTTAACTACAAAAACAAGATGACACTGTCTCAGATTCACTTGAAAGAGGTCAGATTTAAGTGTGCTAAAGTGTATTGTTTTCACCAGAAATGTAAAAGCAGACATTCTTCAGCACACTTCTTCTGTCTGTTAAACATAAAATTAATTTAACTTAAAATATAATGAAGTGATTCAAGTTTTGATTCAGTGAACTGTAAAGTGGTTCTTGTATCCTTAAGAATAAAATAAAATACAAATTGCAATTCATCAAACTGTAAAAGAGAACTGTCCTTAAAAATAAATTAGAATGAAATAACCAAAATAAAACATGCTGGAACACACACACACTACATTAATTAATGGTTTTATCAACCCATCTCATTTCATAAAAGTTAAAATGGAACTTCTGTTTCTAAATTCAAATGAAATTAAGATCCATTTAAAGAGAGAGAACAGATAAAAAGTTAAGGCTAAATAAAATGAAATTAAATAAGTTAAACATACCAAAACCTTTTTTCAAGTTTCAACACATCAAGCAAGCAGTAAAGATGAAAATTGATCTTCTGTAACTACAATTCAAATGAAATGAAAATAAAACACAAATTAATTATATACAATAACATGTTTTAAATATTTTTTTTTTCTAAGTTTGAACTCCTCGTGCTGTAAAAGTGTATGTAGATGTTGTTCCTGCTGTAGTAAAAGTTCTATTTATTTATTTATTCATTTATTTTACCTAGGTTATTTGCATCCTGGTTGAACTGGGCACGTTTCAGAGTTTCCACAACCACCTTGAACGCTCCTTCCTCGGTGTAAGTTTTCACCAGGACTTCCGTGATCTCCTCGCGGCTCTTATTCTTCACCAAACTCCGCCGAACACGTTTTCCTTCTCGGTCCAGGAGGTGGAAACAGAACGTCTCCAGTTCTTTATCCATCAGATCATACAGTGAGTCACGTATCGCTTCTTTGAAGGATTGTGGAGCCATTTTTTGACGGCAACTTTATCAGTTCTGAGGATCCAACAAGTTCTAACATCTGTAAACACGTGACTCAAGTGACGTCACTCCACCATACGTCATACTGTACCTGTTTTGGCGGGTTCCAGTTGTACAGTAGTGTTTCACAGAGACAGTAATGGACACCAGGTGGTAGTGTTTCATCTGATAATATTTATGTAGAGCAGAAGTAGTCAAAGTACTCACAATCTGTACAGTTACTGGTGTGAAAAATTAAGAAGTACTGATTCAACTCGTTTACTGAAGTAAAAGTAAAAAGTACAACTATTGGATTAAAGTAAAACAGCATTTTTGCTATGGATGAAATAATACTTATTTAAGCAAGAAAAAAATCAAAAGTATCAAAAAATAAATCCTTTAAAAGTGAGTTTCAGTGTCGAGAATGTGTTCTATTGGCTTTTGGTACTCCGTTTAGGAAATGTAGGAAAAATTCAAGTCATGAATTGGAGATTTAAAAAATAAAAAAAAACCCAAAAGATAATTATGAGAGTTAAAAAATTCTAAATCCTGAGATAAAAAGTCAAAATTATAATATAGTAAGTCAATTTGTGATTTACAACTTATTTTCCATACTGCCACGTTTGTCTAGTTTGAAAAAGTAATGAGTCTCTTCAAAGAATGTAAAGAAAATAAAGCCCAGATATTTATACAAAAATGTAGGGAGTAAAAGTAAAGAGATGCCAGAAAAATAAATACTCAAGTAAAGTACAAATACCTAAAAAAAAAATCAACTTAAGTACAGTAAAGGAAGTACTTCTATTTAGTTACTTCCACCTCCAATGTAGAGTATAGGACCCTCCACTTCCAGTCATTTACTGTTGCTTTGGTTTGTAATGAAGTAGGCATTGGGTAGTGAGTGTCAACATAATTTTTTTCAGTAAAATAAAATAAATAATAAAATTACACAACTAAATAAAAATAAATGAATAAATTAAAAAATACTTTAATAATAAATAAATAACAAAAAAATGAATAAATAACTATTAAAAAATAAATACAAAATGAAATTAAATAATTGAAAAAATAAATAAATACCCCCCCCCCCCCACAAAGTGAAGAAAACTTCAAACCTTTGAAAAATACATGTTTTGCTTTGTACCTGTTTCCCCCATGCTTGTTTATGGGGACTTCTGGGGGGAAAAAAAAACATTTATTTATGGAGCCACATCATTTCAAATTTTTTTCTAGCGACAACCTTTATTTATATTTAACCCTCGAGGGGACCTGGATTTTGGTCCCCATAGTTTCAGAGGTCCCCATGGTGTGCCTGTGTAAACATATCAATGTCCCCATAAAGATAATAATACAAGCACACACAGCGTTAGTTGCTGGGTGAGAAACAGGCTACATTACCAAACACTTGTAATAAATATAATTGTCCTCCTGTCATCTGTGGGGGTAAAATGTTTAACAGTTTTACTTAAAAAATAATCAAAATCATTTTTTAAAAAAGTACCTTTCCTGAATCTCACAGGAGGACACAGATTTCGAGGTAATGTAGAAGTGATCTACCACAGATTACATGTACCTACATACTTTATAAAGATAAAAGGGAAAACAATGGACAAAAGTACCGGTTAGCTGGTGTTTTCAGAGTGAATGATAAAATGTTATTACACATACAATCACAGAAAAAAAGACCATCAAAAGTCATCCAAAACAATATTATGCAATCAAGTACTAACTCCTGTGTGTATCATGTGACTAACATATATATAAGAAGACATGGAATGAATAAAAGCACTGTTTTGTCAGTACAATGACACTAATACTGATGTAAAAACTGACATGGTTTGGATTATTAGAAAAATAAAAACATGGAAACATGTTTGTGTTATTAAAAGAAAATGAATAAAAAAGTAAATAAAAACCAAAAAAACATGGAAAATGGATAGATATCAGCTCTGAAATTAAAATACTATGAGCTGTTTTTGTTTTGTTTTTCATTGTATTTGTCCAAACAAATGTACCTTTAGTTGTACCAGGCATTAAAATGAACTAGAAATTGAGGAAAACAAAGATGTATTTTTCCCCATGATTGTATGTCCTGATTATCCAAGAAGCGGGACCAAGTAATTCAAGATTTTTCTTTCCTTTTTAATTTCAGTTTTATTGGCTTTTTAAAGAACTTTAAATAATTCATGCATTTGTGGTCTGTTTTTCTTATATATATATATATATGTATATGTATATATATATATAGTGATTAACAGCTGGCTGCAAAAGTTATTGCCCCTTGGGGATAATAAAGCTTTCTTTGACCTTGGTTTCTATGCATTTATTATATTGTATAGGGTTGTCAAACTTATTTTTTTTTTAGTTCAGTGGCAAATACTGGTCAACCAAGTCTCAAATGGACCAGACAAGTTAAATAATAACATAATAGCCTGTAATGATATCTTCAAAACTTTCTGTTTCTTTATGGCAAATACAATTCTAATTAAGTTATGAATGTTACATTTGCAAACCTTAGAAAACACAAATAACCTCAGCATCCTACAATTTCATTATGCCTGAATTCATTTAGACGCATATGACAGATCAGACTGGATCTACAAAAGTACAAAACATTTTGTCACATGCATAATATTCTTCACATTTTAGAGTTTGGAATTTAAATGAGTTAACTGTAGCTGGGAAAGTACAGCCAACCAGGATCATTTACTTCCTACTTCTTTAGTTGTAGTTCCAGGCTAAAAACTGAATTACCCTCAAAATATTTAGTTTATACATTTAGTCTTTGTGGCAAGTTGTTAAGATGAGAAACAAATGGCTTTAATACATTTTAATGATCTTGTTCACTTTTCTAGGCCCTGATATGGACCATGTATTTGTGTCTGACATAAATAAAGAATTGAATTTAAATGAAGCTCTGCAGAGTGATGTTAGTTACATCTCCAGCATGTTCTATGTGCTTGTGTGAAAATGGAGAATATTTACCTCATATTTTTCACTTTTTCCAATATTGCTTTAATGCATTAAGTGTTTTATACATGGGATTTTTTTCCGTGTTAGTGAATTTACTAGTTGAGTACACCATTTAGAATGACATAGTTACATTAATTTTGCTCACTATTATAGATATATAAATTTAATGATCTGCATGACCAGGCTAGCTCAACATCCTCCAATGTTCAGCCTGATTTTTTTCTTGTGTAGTTTCTTCAACATGAAACAACAATTGGAAGTGTTTCCAACTGTCCCAGACTCACTGCCTATTCTTAATAATGAAAATAATAAAACATGTAGACGATAATAATTACAAAGGTAATAAACTGTATTTATACATATTCCATGTACAACATCAGGTGCAACACTGCTTGATGAAATAAGATAATATAATAAAGACATAAAAAAATGTTTTATCACAGAAAAACTACCAACCCAACACATATAAGACAACAGTAAAATAAGTGCTTATAAATGAAAAAAAAAAATGTCAGCACTTAATATAATAATACAAGGAAGGCTGTAAAAACAGGTCATCGGTGTCTTAATTAGTTTCTTAATAAACTATGTTTCTTACATAGATTGTGGTAGAAATAGGTCTGCACGATATTATAAAACACTGACAGCAAATGTTCTTTTTTAAATATATATTGTGATATGAAAAATTATATTATAACTATATAACAGCTGTGTGGTGCCGATAGATATTGTCAAACAAATTAATGGTTGACACAGAACATACATTTCACCATCATCCTTCTTGTCGCTGAAATCATTTCACATAACTGATGTTGCTTTTCTTTCTGGCATCAAGCTTACATTTTTGGTGATTTTCTCTTCTTCGTTGCTCTTGTTTGTTTTCAGTATCATTACCAGTGACTGACTCCAAACTGGTTCACAATAGTTGTGATGTGCTCAGGGTGTGTCAGGTTCTATTGAAATTAGATAACCAAATGTTGAGCTCATTTGTCTCCTACATTACAGGACATGCGATGTAACTGTTACGTACACATACATTGTGATGTTGATGCTTGAACAACATATTGTGCAGCTCTAGTTGGGAATTTGTTCTGGAATAGAAACATACCGTAGTTCATATATAGAACCTGGAAGACCTGAGAGATAGTTTGGAACAAACAGGAGAATGATGCAAATAAAAAGAAATTCTCTTCTGCACATAATTAACATTCTAGCAGCTGAATTATGGATGAGCTGCATCTTCCACAGTCACCAACAATGATCAGTCATCCATAAAACAAGAGAAATCTCAACCATTCCAATACTTTTTGCTTCCCCAGGTTTCTCCTTTTGTCTAAATATGGTAAATCCTGGCTCCATAAACATCCAAAAACAAAAAGTTACAAACCAGAAGTCCATAAGTCAAAAGGTGATGACACGGTGGCTCCGTATCCAGTCAGTCTGTGACTCAGACTCAGTTTGAAGATGACTCAACATTGAGTTCAATAGAAGTCTTCATGCGATCCTCAGGAGAGACAGACAGAATTGCATGAGTGGACTACAGCCATGACACCAACCTGGAGGTGTCTTTAGTATTCCATATCGAATGTTTCTTCTTGTATGGACTGCTGCTGAAACTGGTGGTTTGCTGCGTGTGATGCTCTGTTGCTTTCTCTGAATTGCTGACAGTAAAAGCTGATCAGTTCAGCCACCTCTGGGTAAGACATTGCGTACAGAGCCAAAGCATCCTTGAAATAAAAACAAGTCTTATGTTAATACAATGCATTTATAAGGGAAATTATTTTGCTGGGTATATTCTATTTTAACAATACCTTATTTGCAATTGATGATGTCAGATCATTTAAACGGTCTTCTTTTTCCATCTGGTGGCGGACCACAGTCTCAACAACAAACCCAACATCATTTTCTAAAACCCATTTAAAAGTTTGCATGGCATACTTTTCAAAAATAATTAAATGCTCACTCAAAACCACAAAAGGATCATGATGGTTCAAACCCTTGGCCGCAACAGCAGCTTTTGCCAAAGCCTTAATTTTTTCAGGTGAATTGTCTCCACTGAGAATTCCAAAGTGATTTATGTTGGGACGATTTCTTTGTACTTGTTGTGCCTCATCTGATGGACTCAGGTCCAACCGTTTATCTAAAGTCCAACGGAAGACAGGATCAGTCATCTGGAGTGGGCAACAGACATAAAACAAGGAGAAAATGTGATTTAGACAAAACAGATTAAAGAACCTCTGAATTAAGTACTTGTCACTTGTCACTTATACTTACACGGTTCCGGGTTCTGGATTCTGTAAGAAGGAAATATTACTGTTACAATGCAACATGTTTCTACATTATTATTATTATAATAATTATTATTATTATGTAATGATCACTTTGTTATCATGGAAAACATTATTACCTCAGCTAAGGAGGTATTAAATTCCAGTCAGTTTGTCTGTCTGTCAACAGGATTACGCAAAAAGCTCTGAACAGATTTTTATTAATCTTTCAGGAATGATAGATAATGGGTCAAGGAAAAATCCATTAGATTCTGAGCAATGAACATCACAGGTCAAAGTTACACTAAATGTCAACAGCTAATACATAAGTGGTAATATCTCAGGATTCAGACAAGATAGAATCTAGCGTTTTTTTGAATTCACATTCAGACATCAGATGGGTCAACACATATGGCTCCATCACGTCACGTGTGAATGAAAAATCAAGCCTTGGCAGAGGTCTGGTGTCTGACTGCCTTGTTACAATATTGTATCAAAACATGAAATTTAAATAATATATCTGGTATCTAAAAATACTATTATGACATGAACATATCTTGTTATTGTGTGAAAATATCTTTTTGTAGCATGGAAATATCTTAATATATCTTGCAAATATCCTGTTGTTCAGTGGAAAAGTTGTAGTTAAAATCTTGCTTATTTATAATGCACTTTATTATAATAATATGTTGTAAGAGGCAAATATCTTATTAGCCTATTAAATGAAAATACATTTATAATACATCTACTATTCTGGAGCTGACCTGTTTGACTTGCTGTCCTCGGGGAGACTCTACAGGTGCATCAGAACCAGGACAAACAGACATAAGAATTTTTTTTTTTCCAAAAGCCATTCTGGCTCTGAATTTTCAGCCCATCCCTGCTTCCTCACATTACTTACATATGTACATACATACACACACATATATATATATTTTTTTTATCCACGTATTACTTACATGTTTTATTACTTATTCATTTTAGTAATCTATTGTTTTATGTTGTACTAACTGAAAGGAGATGCTCAAATATCACTGTACACTGTTGTATGATGACAATAAAGGCTATCTATCTATCTATGAAATTATGCGGAAAAAATTTGTTTTAATGTAAAAAATATGGTGATATGAAGGAGGCGTCTATAAACTTGATAATACAAATATATTTCAGCAAGGAGTCGACGTAAACTGGGGAACGTTTTCGAGATTCTACTTTTATGAATATGGCATTTACCAAATAATATTAACAATCTGACAATGTATTCAATCAATGCTGCTGTCATGATGAATAAAACCTACAATTGCAATGTGACATTTGATTTTACACAAAACATCTCTTTACAGACCAGAGGGTAAGTATTGGCATTGAAAAAAAAATAAATGTATTAAAAGTTTAAGGCTCATTATTATAAAGATTACGTGTATCTTCCAGAATCTAGATAACCATATGTTGATATATTGGACTTTCAAACTTAACTGTGACGTCACAGTAAAATGGCCGTCGTCTCACATTATTTATAAAAGTTAAAATAAATTCATATTAATTTTACATCCACTCATGTCAATGCATTTACCTAGATCATCTGCCTCTTCGTTACAGCCTATATTCTTCAGTATTTCCACAGTCACCCTTACGGCTCCCACGTTTGTAAAAGTGGAGATCAATTTGCCACTAAGTCCGGCTCGGGTTAGATTTTCCACAATCGCGCGACGGACCCGCGGTTCCACTCTGCGTTCGATTAACTTCTCTCGAAATCTTTCCCACTCATCTGGACCAAGATCGTCCAGGGTGTTAGCTATCTCTGACCTTAGAGATGTTTTAGATGTTTCAGATGTTTCAGATGTTTCAGCCATTTTTCAGCCCTAACTTGTTCTAACTTTCTGCGCGGAAGTATATCCTGACTCGAACTTCCGCTTTTAGTAGCTCATAAGTCACGTGCCAACACACACACACACACACACACACACACACACACACACACACACACACACACACACACACACACACACACACACACACACACACACACACACACACAAAAGTAATTTATATATATATATCTTTTATTGATTTCTTGAAAATGTGGAATGGTATAAGCTTCCTAACTGCCAACAGTCAACTGCAAAACAATATTGAAATGATAATTCCTGGAAGCAAACAATAATAATACACATAAAAAACAGCAAGATGTATTATACGCACATATAGAACTCTGGAAAAATAGACCACTCCAAAATGATCAGTTCATCTAATTTTACGACCGATGGGTATATGTTGGAGTAAAACGAACATTTAGTTTTATTCTCTAAACTATCCAAGGACATTTCTCCCAAATTTAAAATAAAAATCACATTATTAGCATGTATATGCAGAACATGACACATAGTCAAAATAACAAAGAAAATAATAATGCTGATGTTTTCAGACTCAAATAATTCTAAGACAAGTAGTTCATGTGGATTTCTAAACAAAACAATATTAATGTGACTCAGGAAATGTTCAGGCATCAGTATTTGGTGGGATTTCAATGACAGCTTTCACATGTCTTGTCTCTCCATTGCTGTTGGGTGACTTTATGCAGCTCCTGCCAGAGAAATGAAAAAATATCAGTAATGTTCAGTGGTTTGTGACCATCCATTTTCCTCCATAAGTTTTTAAAGTAGGTTCAGGACTTCAAATTGGTCTGGTCATAACAGAGTCTGCACTTGGTGGTCTGTCATCCACATCTTTATTGATCTAGCTGATTGTCTTCACAGAAAAAACAATCATCAGAGTTTGAGAACATTGTCAGAACAGAAGCCTAGTAGTTTTCAATAGAATTTTTAGATTCCGATTACTGTTATAGAACTAATAGCACTGTTTGGGCCTATTGTAAGAAAATAGTGATGGCCACAATAGTGGGGTTTATACTTCTGCTTCTTAAATAAACCATGGACCAGATGTTTATCATGCAGAATAAGGTGTGTTTGTGTTGGAATTCAAAGCAGAAATACTGAATGTGGAGCAAATAGCAGTGGTCTCTTAGTTTTTTCCAGAGCTGTGTATACACACATACATGTATATACATACAGTACATACCCACACATACATATACACAAATATATACATGGACCTGTTTACATGCACATACTCCCATACACACATACCTGCAAAATGAAAATATTTCCATGTGTATGAATGTGTTTTTGGTTGAATCTGATGGATGGGTGTGTATTTACAAATTAACTGATTCATCGGTTTATTTATTTGAATGACAAGTAAGCGTATGAAGCAGCTCTGGCCACAGCAGTTACTCTGCTTCTGATTGAATATATTTGCTCAGCTGTCTGTCAAACATAAATGAACCAATACATAGCTTTGCGTGACGTCCCTGCATCGCCTAGTAATGCGCACCGCCATTTTAAAAGGGAAAAACAACAGCGTAGCAACACTAGACAGATAGTTGTGTTACCATGTCCTACGACTATTTTGATACCCTTCCGCCCTCTGCAAAAGACCGGTATGAATGGAAATTAGCAGGGATCAACTGGAAAGCTGTCCGTATAAATTACCGGCAGGTTCTTGGTGAAATGACCCCACATCATGGCCTAATATCGAGTGGCCAGCCATCTACGACTATCTCATCAAAAGTCCTGGCATATATACAGTACACGAGAAAAAATGCGAACTTATAAGAGCCTGGAAGCATTTGAGGTAGGTTACATGAATGTATTTAAAATACTTCTCTGCCCCTCACTCACACAGCCTCCAGAGCACTCCACTATTTTAGTTTTACTTCCACTTTGATTTCGGACTCCAGGGCTTGCTATCATCTGGAGATATTCTTCCCAGCCTCTTCTTGCCTGAACACATACTGCACGTTTTTCACCCTTTCTGTCAGTACGTAGAAAAAGACAGCTTCTCTTCCATCCTAGCATGGTCATTGCACCTGAAGGCTGTACAAGATTTGGGTATTTTTTCCTATCAAAGAAAGAAATGGTTTATATGGAAATTTTTTTGGTTCTCAAATTTTTTTTTATTTGAGCACATTTTTTTTATGGTTGAAAACTTGATTTGCAGTTGGAGCAACTTTTGTTTCAATTGAAAAATAAAGACATCTTCAATGTGATCTTCATACAGATCAGCTGAGATTAAATCGAGATTAAAGACCCACCTGTTCTCAACTGCATTTGAATGTTTATTCATCAATTTAAGATCTGCACTCTTTTAAACTTTTTGTTTATCTGTTTATTTTTTGTCTTTTTCATGCCTATACTTTTTATTGCTCCCTGCCCTAAATATATCTGATTTGTCTTGTATATAAAATATGCTATAGAAATAAATCTTCTTTGTCAATTCTAAACTGTGTTAACCCTTTAAACCCTAAACCTAACCCTGCCTCCCCTTATTTTGAATATAACAAAGGTTAGAAATATGATGAGAGTCATTTTACCCATTTTTCCAGAGCAGTTAGAACTTTCAAAATCTAGTAGTCATGTCCAATTTTATTTCTGCTAAAGTAGCTTCATCTCCAGCTTCTAATACAGGCATGAGTTTAATTAATTATGTAATGCTCCAATAAAGGCTTATCAACTAAAGTGCAGATTTCAGAAACTGTTGACATTTTTCCAGTTGCACAAACAGTGAAAGTTACAGCTGTCCAAAATGCAGATGCACACAGTGTTTCAATGATAACACACCACGTTTTAAACAGTTACAATTAAGAGAATAAAAGACAAAATTACAGATACTTGAAAATCTAAAAAGTATGCATCTGGTACAAGCTAATTCTATATATTCTGCACCTTAAAATACCTGCCACAGCTTCACAAAAATGAAACTTTATTGCATTTTTATTTCACACAAACACAGAAAGGCGGAGCCATGTGTTTATAAAAATACAACACACCCGCATATACTTTATGAATACCATCCAAGGGTAGTGAAACATTATGCAGTTCCATAATGCTCACATGCGCCAAAGATTCTTACCCATTTTACTTTTATTTATATATATATATATATATATATATATTTTTTTTTTTTTTTTTTTTTTTTTTTTTTTTACTGTATATATACTCTCATTTCTTTTGAAATAAACTTAACATTACTAAAAGGCAACATGCAGGTGATAGCAGCACATTTAAAACAGAACACAAAAGTCAAACGGAACATCTGACACAGAACATGGTGACCAGGAGGTGAGTATTTTAGAGGTAGTGCTCAGCTTGAACCACACACTGAAAAATTGACGAATAAAGACATTATATGGGTCATTTACTGAGGAACAAACATCAGTTCCTGTCCTTCTGTTTACTGTAAATGTATTAACAGTCACAGGTGTTTATAACTGAGGAGCTGCGGGGGTCTTCTGCTCCTTTGGAAGAGAATTTGAGCTATATAATGCCGGCTGGTGACCACAAGGTCAATATATAATAGCTCCATAGGATTAAAACACTGGTAAATGGCCAAAAAGGATGTGTTTTAAACTCACAAAGAAGCAAACATCAAATGATGTGCACTGAATGACTCGACTAAACTGACATGATGCCAAATACTATAGGGAATTAAAGAAATAACTTATGTAAACATGGCTTTTTTGTGCAAGGCTGTGTACATCCATACATGTGTTCCAGAACAAAACAACCCGCTTTTCTTTGTCTGAGCTTTAAGGTGCTTTCCTTTGAGAAGCTGAGGTTTTATCACACAAGCTGCTGAGGAGATGAATCTGGACTTGAATACTGCAGCCGGTGGTCCTTCTGCTGCCATTGTGAGGGAAGAACACAAGTTCATAATTTAAAAAAAAAGGGGGTTTGTGATCTTTATCCCTTTAATTGTTCTATTTCTGGAGCTAACCAACATTGGCTTACACCAGCTATGCCCAAGTTCAAATTCGGACTTTCTTAACCTTGACTAATGAAGTTCTAAGATTTGACACAATACTCACATTAAGAGCCCAGTTCAGAATGACGATGTGCAATGAAACAAGTTGAAATGTGCAACATTCCAGTTTGCAATATCTTAACAACAGTCAATTCAGATTCAACAAGACAAGGCAGTGAAACCTTCGAAAATCAGCAACATTTTCTCCACTGTGTACGTTTGTTCTAGCTGCTGCCTTTTGGGCTTTTTTTGTAGGATCTTAAATGATGACAGTGATAGTGTCTTATTTACTGCATCTGTACAGGACTTGACTGAACTGTTTAGGGTTAGATTTACCTATAATAAGGAGAAAAAAAACGGAAAAGAGCTTCATTGGGAAAACAGCTGACAGCAATTCTGTGCTTTGTGGTAACAGGTGACAGAAATTAACTACTGACAAAAATATTCTATACTGTCTGTCAATTTGAGATGAACTACTTAGACAATATTGCCATATTGTAAACTGGACACAAGGGCTTTTTAGTTACCCAAATCTTACACTTACGTAGAAGTTTCCATGGTACATTATTTTGAAAAACGGGATTGAAGAGTGAATTATTTTACATTTTGTCAACTGGAAATTATTTCAGCTTGAATGTACGTGTTGGCAAAGCAACAGTAGGTTTTTACTTTACATTTAACATTTCTTTATGTTTGCTTTTTGAAAATTAATTTAGAAAATTTAGGAGAAAAAAAACATTGTGTTATATAGATGCTGTTGCCAAACAAATAGGAGACATCTTTAGTCAAAGTTACTAATTTGTAAGATTTTAGACCAAAAGCAAAACAGCAAGTTGAAATTTCTGCATTATGCAGCGTTACTAAAGCTGGTCAGCACTGAGGTAACCACAAAAAGGAGATTGATTGTTCAAGTAGTGGTTCATTCTAGACAGAGAAGACAAGACTATTTCAGTTCCATTCTTCTTGTCTCTTATTTTCAACATTAACAACCCAGCAACGACTGCACTCACAGTTTTACACTTTATAACAGCAAAGAGACCAAAACATGTGAAAGTGAATTTTAAACTTAATAGGATACGACTCAATGCGAAAGGTCATGCAGGGCCTTTTAAATCATATCCTTAATCTGCTGTATCATCCTAGCTATCTCTAGTCATTTTGAACTGTAAAATGTAACCTCTTTGACATGTAGAAATAGAACAAGAAAAGGACAGGGTTGAAGAGAAGTGGGTGAGTGTGAGAGAACTACCTGATACATTCAGAAAAATAGATTTTGGTGACCACATTTGTCCAAGTTGTGAGACGTGAAAGTTGGCTTTGCTCTGAATAATTAATTAGTTTCTATTATCACGCATGTATTATGTTACAAGTTCATCTGCCCATTTAAGAGGCACCACTACATTACCCCTAAATTACTTAAATATCACTTCTGTTTCCTTGCAGTAGCTTAGATTGAGGGGAAGTTATTATCGGTGTCAATTTGTCCTAGGTTAGACCCCTTTTTGTTGCCCATTGTGGATTAGCATGACTTATTTCCACTTATTAACCTCTTCACTCCTCATAGAGACAACACGGTGAAATATACAGAAACTGAGTTAAGCTGTTTGATGGTACTCATGACTGAATGGGCACAGGAAGTGAAAATGCCATTATTTTTGTTACTTTGGACTTTTTACATGAGATATATTAAGATGAACTTTACATCTCAGTGGTGCAAACACATATTAACACAATTTTCATATTAAACTACAATCATTTGGTGTGAATTCTTAAACTTCAGTGATATAGCTGGTGCAATAATATCTTTTGGCCATGTCATTAGGGAAAAATAAGAAACAAATATGAACATGGTGGGAAAGCTCCACAGAAAACAGTCTCTGTAGATGCCTACTTTATGGTATATCAATATTACCATATCAAAAAATAATTTTTATCAACAATAGTAACAATAATGTGCAAATGATAGAGATATAGTGGGAACCTTTCCCCCATTTGGTTGGACTTCGATCATAAAATAACTCTGACGATGGACAAAACACACCAGAGACAGACTGCTGCTGCTTCTTGGACTTTAAAACTGTTCATTTACGAGATGGAAAAGGTCTTTAAAAAGGCTTTAAGAGGGTGGTGGTGGTAGGGGGGGGGGGGGGTATGAGAGCCAGAGCCAGAGAGGGGGTCCAGGTGAGATCCTGTCTGGTTGGTGTTAGGAAAGGTGTGCGGCAGAGTTTTTCATTGGGGTGGAGTTATAGAACTTTCTGGAGGATGGCGTTGGGCACTTCCAGAGTTTCATCTCTGACCAGGACGATGTCGTAAGAGTCCAGGTATTTGTCGAGGCGCTCTTCCACCTGCAGGATCAAACCAGAGACAAGGAGTCAAAACTTAGGTCAGATCAGAAGCAGCTTTATTGGTACAAACTGGGATTCTGAGTCCAGTTTAACCTTCAGCCCTGTTTCCACTATGCAGTTCAGTACGGTACAGTTCAGAATGGTACGCTTATTTTACCATTTCCATGAGGATGAAAGCATAGTGGTCCCATGATACCTGTTACTATTTTGGTCATCCTTCTGCTTGTGGTTCCAAGAGTACCGTACCACTCCCATTTGGGAGGAGCCATGCACTGCCAGACAATGACTGATTGAGGAAAAGCGTCATCGCGCAGCAGAATTGCAAGAACAACAAAATACAGTATTTTTAAAGTCTATATGTGTCGGACAAGAAGAAAAAAATGTCTGGGAATGGAGTTTGGAGTAGTGATGAGGTATAAGTTTTATTGTGCATTATTGACGAGTAGGCAGTGCAGTGGGAGGTGGACAGGGCTGTTCGCAATGAAAATGTGTTCCAGCTGGTTTGGGCTAAAATGGCACAGAGGGGCTTCATTCCATTGGCGGCCCAGTCAGTGTCGGATTAAGCTATAAAAAACCAAAAAAAAAAACCAAAAAAAAAAAAAAACAGCGAAGTGATTATCGGTGGGTGAATGACCATAACAGTCAGAGTGGCTCAGAAAGATAACACTGGAGATGACTGTTTGTTTATATTTCCAGCTTGTCGTGCGCCTTATATGACATGACGACACTTCCACGTAACAGCACGCCTCCTTCTGAAGGTCTCCCTAGACAAGAGCGGCTGTGGCTCAGTTGGTAGAGCGGGACCGAAGGGTTGGCAGGTTGCATCCTGGGTCTGGCTGTCCACATGTTGAAGTGTTCTTGGGCAAGACACTGAACCCTGACTCAGGCTCCCAGTAGGACTGACACAACCTTAGAAACCTACTGGTGTATGAGTGTGTGTGTGTGTGTGTGTGTGTGTGTGTGTGAATGGGTGTTTGTGAAGTTAATGTAAAATGCTTTGAGCACCATGAAGGTGGAAAAGAACTACGTAAGTCCAGTCCATTTACAATAGAAATAGACAATAGACCTGTACCGTACTGTACTGCATAGTGAAAACATGGCTTTAGTCATTTCCTGTTTTAAATAAGTACAGACCCTGGTAATCCCAGATTCATCAAGTCAAAGACCTACCATGATTTGGTTCCAACCTGTTCACTTTACACAGGTGATTCCACTAATTATCACATCTACCGGGATGAGGAGTTGTGCTCATCAAAATGGGGTGGTTTAGTGAACAGGTTGGAACAAATACATGACAGAACCTTGACTAAATGGACCTGGGACTATGCTCTGCTTTATAAGTATATGAAAAAAAAAAGAAATATAAAGAGCAAGAATTTTTACAAAACTGTGCAAATGGTGTGACACAAAACAATGAACAGAAGAATAGTGCAAGTATATACAAAAAAACCAAAAGTGCATTACACGTTATTATATAATTCACATATAATTCTCTCTGCGATGGGTTGATATTAGTCAAATTCAGAATATGAGGCTCAGTCAGGGTTTAGACAACACTTATTCAGGGTAAAGATTTATGGTCAAAAAGACAATAAAATTACTTCTAGCACGAAGACTCTCTGTATGAAATGATTGAAAACATATTAGGAAAAAATGGAATGTGTATGTGCTGGGGGACACACACTGTTCATTCCCCTCCCCTCTGGAAGGAGATACAGGGCACTGGGGGCAGGGACAAAGACTGCTGCACAGCTTTACCCACAGGTGGTAAAAGGTATAAAAAACCTCCTCTTAATGTATTTTAATGCACATTGGCACTTTAATACATTAGCAATTTTTAAGTATTGAACTGAATAATGTTTTTTTTAACCATGGCGTGTATATAATTTTTTTTTTCACCTGTGCTGATATATATTGTTTTTTTATGTTGTATTTTCTTTTGCGGTCTTTTAGATCGTTCTTTTATGATATAGTGCTGATGAGATGCTGCTAAGTGGAATTTCATTGTATTTACAATGACAAAGTGCTATTCTATTCTATTGTTCAAAGAAATCCTTGAATATGTATAATCTTATTTTTATACATGCTCATTTTGTACTTTTGTCTTAACTTGTTTTGAATCTGTCTGCATTTTATTCATCTGAAGACTGAACCAAGATGCTCTAATTGTTGTGGTCTGTCTTTTGGATTTTGTTTAGTTTTTTTCTGTCTATTGTAAAATTCAAAGATAAAAATAAAGTATAAAAAAAAAAAAAACATTACTTCTAGCAGGACTATCAAAGATGCCTGTGAAATCTGGGATTATCCCATTAGATCATTTGCTATTTAAAGCTACATAAATACAACTAGCTTTAAGGGTTGGTACGTTGTGGCTGCACCTTGTCATTAAGGAAGCCAATCTTGAGGATGTTCTCCACGTTAGGCGCTCCATCAGCCATGCTGAGGTCCCCCAGCGAGTCACCCATCAGAATGATGTTGCAGTACTCCTTCAGCTGCTTGAAGTACTCTGTGTTCCTCAAGGCCCCGTCGTGTTTGTTGTATACGTGGATCAGTTCTCCTTTGAAACCCTTCAGGACTCCCTGTGAGGACAGAAAAAAAGAAAAGATGTTATGTGACGATACAAACAACAGGAGAAGAAGGGATGCATGGCTCTGTTTCACATGTGGGGCTCACATTGTCATCAAAGTCCATGAAGTTGGAGACGACCTTGACGTTGGGGTGGTAGACTCCAGCCTGGCGGATGATTTCCTCCAGTACGTCACCCAGACCAGCAGAGAAGATGAAGACTGGGACATTGTACTGCTGCAGGCGGTCAAAGAACTGCTCATAGCCTTCCCTGAAACCAAAGAAGTGCAATAATAATAATAATAATAATGATGGATTAGATTTATATAGTGCTTGTCTATGGAAAGCGTGCAGTGGATCCATTATTTAACACCTTCACATGCTCCCTCTGGTGGTACTAAACTATGTATGTATCCACAGTTACCCTGGGGCAGACTGACAGAAGTGTAGTTGACCACCACCCAACATTCATAAAGCAGTGTGAATGCACTGGAGGCAAGGAGGGTAAGTAAGTAATCTTTATTTGTATAGCGATTTTCACACACATGGGTCACAAAGCACTTCACAGAAACCCATTCACACACAGGACACACACCAGTAGACGGCTGCTGCCAAGACTTAGGGTTCAGTGTCTTGCCCAAGGACACTTCGACATGTGGACAGCCAGAGCTGGGATGTGAACCGCCAACCCTTCGATCATCAGACAACCCGCTCTACCAACTGAGCCACCCAAGTGTCTTGTATGAAGTGTGAAGTGTCTTGTGATCACATTCTATAACAAAATGTGCCTGTGCTTAAAAACCTTTGGTCTTCAGTTCCTGTCAAAGTCTTTACACATACAGATGGACGGATGGACAATGAACTGATGACAAGAGTCTGTGGAAAAGGCTAAGAGTAAAAACCAGAGACAGATACCTGAGTGCTGCGTCCGACTCTCTCACCACTTCGGGCAGCTTGTCTTTCTGTATCCGTTGTTCAACTAGAAGTGTGTGGGACTTGAAATACCTGAAATCATAAACAGAGCCAGAGTTAATGTAGTGAACCAAGACTAGAATCAAAACTACCAGTGGAAAGAATCTGTTCAATTTCTTTCATATATATATATATATATATATATATATATATATATATATATATATATATATATATATACTGTATATGAAAGAACAGGTGTGCACCTTAGCAAACTACTTTCATCAGTTGTTCGGCAGTGTTTGCGGCTGCTACACGCACATTGATCTCTATTGAGAGAAAGTAGCTCAATGCAATTACGAGGTGTGAGTTTTTGTTCCGTGACGGTTTTATTAGGCAAATAAATCACTCATTCAAACACATATTGTTTTGAGAAGATACAGGTTTTACTTTCATGACCCCAGAAAACCTGCCAGGACTACTTTCGCTTTGACCAAAATCGGACCAGAACCCGACTCGTAGGACACTGTCGGGGGTAAGTCACTGTGGGTGCACCAGAGTAAAGACACTGATTCCATACAAATTAATGTGAAAAATAGTGAACTATACCAGTAACTTTCCGTACATGTTATATATTAAGGGCAAACTAAAGCATATGTTATTACATTATATACAGTAAAACACAAACTTACCACTCCACCATGAATGGATATTTCTCTTCCATGGTGAGATGAGGGTCGATTTCAATGGGATAATATTTATTCTTCAGCTGCAGAAGCTTCTGTCGGCAGTCGTCTGTCACCAACGTACAATTATCAATGATATCTGCACAGAGGAAGGACAGTATTGTCATCTGCTTAACAGTACATTACAAATAACTAAGACCTGATGATGCTAAATGCATGGATTTTTTTAAACTGTGCTTACTGTGGCAGGTTGGGCAGCGTTTGCCGTTGACTGCAAACTTGCTTAAAGTCATATCGAAGTCAGTGATGACCTGAAAGAACACGCAACATCAGACATGTCAGACATAGATCACATACAAGGAACTTAAACAGGACATTTTCAGGACTACACATATGACTTTGATACAAATACTACGACTCACACTCACCTTCAGTACAAGGCAGTAATAATACTTTAGATTTCATTCCTCCAAAATACAGTTTGATCTTAACAAAAAAAAAAACCAACAGATTTTTTTGTAAATTTGGTGTGTTTTTATTTAACTGTACCCCCTTTATGTGTAACTGGAACGATCATTAGTATATATACACGGCCAATTTTACTCAGCATTACTTTTTTGGGGGGGGTCATGTACTATATTTGTCATAATGCTCAGCTCTTCTAACACAGACACTCAAAGAAAAGAGAAAAGTTAAAACAAAATCATCTCAGCAGTGTGTGATGCTGGAGCCATTTTGCATGAACTATGCCACCATGGGGTGGAGCTGTTTCTCTAAAACATCCTAAACTGATATCTATTGAAGTGCTCACCTGTAGTTTGGAAGCTCCTCCTTTGATGAGGCCACAGATGATTTGCTCCACCCTCTCCGGGTCCTTCATGTGGACCGTTGTCTTCTCAAACTGAGGCATCTGAAGACACAGAAACACAGAATTAATTTATTATTCAAACTAATACAAGGCAAATAGGAGATTGGGTCGAGGTCATGATTCCTGAGTGGCTGCTTTAAACAAACCTCAGGTTTGTTTAAAGTGCTTTGGCTTCAAGGTTTTATGAATGGTCACTGGTCTTGTCCTGCTTTTATCACTTCCATTTTCTTACTAACACTTGGCGCCAACAAATCTTTTATTTATTAAAGGGATACGCCACCCCCAGGCCAAATTCAGTGTTTTCCCACTGTTCCCTGACCAAAATAAGTGTGTGGAAGCATTTTCCTGGCAACCCAGCCAATGTCTGAATCTATAACAACTGACCACAGGTTAGATTCCTACACTGACTGCATTCATATGGCCCCAAATAAGTATTGTCTAAAGTGAATTAATGTACTTTATTTTGTCTCCTCATTACTTTCCACGTACCGGGCATATACTTCAAGGGTGAATGATGATGAATTCACGGCAAAACGGCTCGTACTCATTTTTGTATGGGAACTATTTTTGGTGCGGAGAAACACAGCCGATGCACACCACGGACTGTCAGTGAGAACCCCCACCCCCCCACACGCCTCCAGTAGCCCAGCGTAGCCTACCTGGCGATTCAGGAAACCATCACCATGACTTCAAATAATGAAACAATCTCTCTTTGCCCACCACACAAGTTTAAAAATGGTTCAATGATTTGCTTCATCACTAGCAAACTCTGCTCTGTAGGCCTGGGGGGGGGGGCTCACTGACAGATAATGTGTTTGATCAAGTCATAGTACTCCAGTATTTGTAGTACTTCATGGGCAGGAAATTTAGGGAGGGGGATCCCATTTAAGATCACAGGTCATCATGAGATATAAAAAAGTTAGAAATATGAGATACAATTTTTAAGATAAAAAGTCCAAACTATGAGAGAATAGTCATATAACTATAATATATAAAGTCACAGTTCCTCTCCACTGATTTTTCCCTTTGAAGTGACTTATTTTTTATTACTCTCACATCTGTTAAGTTTGAAAAAGTAATGAGTCTATTCTAAAAATGGAAGGGAGTAAAAGTAAAAAGTTGCTAGAAAAATAAATACTCAAGTAAAGTACAAATACCTAAAAAAAAAAATCTACTTAAGTACAGTAATGAAGTACTTAGACTTCGTTACTTTCCATCTCCATGACTACAGGGTTGATGTTTGCATAAAAAGCTTTGTCAGTCACGTGTGTAAAAAAGTGCTTTGGAAAGAAAGAAGAAAAACACATTACAGATTGTATGCTGAGTTCTGACTGGAGGGTATAAACATGTCCTGGCTTGAATAGACCTGCACATATACACAAAAACAACACATATACAACCTTTCACACTTCAACTACATTGCACACAAGGCTCTGACAGGTTTGTTAACGTCAGGTTACAGATTGAATCATAGCAAAACTACTCAGAGACACACAGTCCACTGGTGGAGGGGTGTTCAGGGTCATGAAACAGCTGATGATACTAAACTGTGGGTGAACCAACACACACACACGCACACACACACACACACACACACACAAACACACACACACACACACACACACACACACACGTTTCTATACCTCATGAGGACTAAGTTTTTAATCATCAATTGTAGGTTAAGTAGGTATTGGGTAGTGAGTGTAAACACATCTTTTTAAAAATGAATAAATACTTTTTTTTTTTTACAATTAAATACAATTGTAAAAAAAAAAATTATAATACATAAAACAAGAAGAATAAAAATAAAAGAAATGGAAAAAATAAATAATAAAAAAATAAATACAAATTTTGTAATAAAAATATAAAAAAGAAAGCAAATGAAGTAACAAAATAAATACATAAACTTCTGTTAAACTGTCATTTCTGGTGTGAGTCGTGCATTTGGGTCCACTCAGTATTCAGAATCATTACAGGCCCTGTATTCAACCAGTGACACTTTTCTACTGTAGATATAAGCTCAATTTCGACATAAACTCTGAACATATTTTTCCATACCATGAGAGCAGGGACCACAAGTTATTATCCGAAAATATTTCACATATCACCTTGGTTCAGGTTTCAGGTGAGCCACCGTCATACTAAACATGATGCAAAATCATACAGACCACAAACTGACCGATAAGGAATCATTTCTGCATTAATACCTGTGTATTTCATCATGTTACAAAATGGGATATTGGAATAAATGATGTCAAAGTGTGAAACCCTCAGACACAGATATACTTTTTACTGCCGCAAATTCTTCTGTCTGAGTCTGAGGTAAGCACAACAGTTATACCTCAGCCTATAGCTAAGGACTGCTTTGTATTTAATTGCACATATTTAGATGAAAGTAAGAAATCCATGTCTATGCAACTGGTCACTCCAGTGGACAGTTCTTCTACAGTTGTTCTCTTGTATATTCATGGGTTTTGTTGTTTTAGTTCCATATCAGTCAGTTCATATCATTACTGTAGCTGGTCTGTTCTTAATACCTGATCTGCACGAACATGTTTACCTGTAAATCAATTACTTGTTGTTATTAGACTGTAATTAACAGAGTTCTTTAACAAAAACTGTATTAAATTTTTTTTTTTAATTTCATAGTGTTCTGATACTATATTACATTGGTTAAAACATTACAACACATGTTTTCCAGCTGAGTCGACATTTTTGTAACTCCATAAATAATAGGTTTATTAAAAATATTTCAATAATATTGCTTTTTTCATGCCTAAAGAGGAATAAAAACACTTAGGAAAAACATCTTGACTCATAATTCATGAATCAAAGGGTTAATTTACACTGGAAAAAGCATTTGTTCATAACAAACTATTGCCTAAGACTCTATTATCTCATCTATTCCTATAGAGAGGGAAGGGTCCACATTCCTAAAATCATGGTGTTTTGTTTTACTCAGCAGTGTTTGGTCCAATGGTTAAGATAAAGGGGGGGCAGATTTCTTCATGTGCTCCCATTCTACCAGATGTAGTTTAAGGACTAAACAGAAACAGCCACTGCCGAGTGTGTTCCCCTCCTGCATGAACAGTCGGAGTTAAATCTCTTTAACCCCTTAAGGTCTAAAATTAAATATAAGTAAGAAAAAAGCAAATGTTAAATTAAATTAAGATAATTAATTTGACTATAGCACACATACAATAGATAGACTTTTTTGGTATGTTGTATATTTGCCATAGTAGGTAATAAGTGGTTAAGACCTGAACCATAGTTTCACATAAAACTTCCAGACGCCTGCAGGCTCTGACTGTTGTGAAATTTGCTAAGTGAGTTAACAATGAAGTATGTGTGTTAAGATGCAAAATGATCCTGTTAAGTAACAGCATAGATCATGTTACACCATGTCAGTTAATTACTAGACAAAAATGTGAAATATTTTAAGCTGTTTGAGTCGAGTTGCACATATTTGTTAACTTACCCTGGCATAAACATTTAGTGGTACTGTATTTTCGGGACTATACAGCAGCTACTTTTTTCACATGTATTGAACCATGAGGCTTATACAAAGGTGTGGGTATTCTGTGGATTTTTCTTCCACCACTAGGGGCGCTCTAATCAGAAATAGAATAAAATGCAAATACAAAAAACCCCCCCAAAAAACGCACAACTTTTTCTTTAGTAGATAGAACACTGACGACAAATAAGCAACTGTTAATTATTTTCAAACCTTCACCCCCTTCATCATGGAACCCACACAAATAACTCTGTGTACATAGCTTCACGGTGACATCACTTCCACTAGTAAAAGTGAAAAACAACAGTGTAGAAACAACTACATGAACTGCACCGCACCGTCCTGCACGCATAAAACTTGGTGTAAAATGCTCAAATCTTGTGCAGCCTTCAGGTGCAATAACTACGCTTGGATGGAAGAGAAGCTGTCGTTTCCTGCATAACGACAGAAAAGGGTGAAAAACATGGCTTTAGGTGAGAAGACGCTGAGAAGAATATCTCCCGATGATGGCAAGCCCTGGAGTCCAAAATCAAATTTCAAATAACTTGAATGTCCTGACTCCCTGATGTAGGCCATGATGCTGAAACACGTTGGGGATTTTATATGACTTTTTTTTAATATGATTTTTATAGGTTTTTGTAACCAAGCCAAGTTAATAAAGGCTTTTTAATTTTCACTTATAAGAGAGTGCCTTGGAATTTTTCTTTCTTTTTTGTCTTCCTATTTTCCTATCCAATAAAGCACCTCTAATTATTATTACTTATTTTGAGTCCAGGTAGTGCTACTTAAGCAAACTTTTTTAGGTTTTCAAATAACTTGAATTTGTGTAAGTGCATACTGACTGAGTATTTCCAAGAACATGGAAGTGCTGTGAATTTTGCCCGTCAGTAAATAATAGCAGGAGTAAAAAAAAGATTAAAATTGGCCATTGTAACAGGCCGATACAAGAAAAAAAAGGTAAATATTGGCCTGATATATTGACCGGCCCATATATATCAGTCTATCGTTACCAAAGAGACACCTTTGAGGCTCCTCCTCAGTGTCATCCAGCCTTTTTGACATCTGCAGGAACATGACACCTAGTACACAAACTAAAAGTAAAACTCCTCATCAGCTTTACCTGATGGATCATTTTTACTTCTTGACATTTCCATGTCATTTTGCTTTATTTTTCAGACATAGAGACAAAGGGTGCACTAAAACTTAAATTTTCATTCCTTGGCTTGTTTCTTGATAAGCTGTGGATGTTTATTTAGTTCATAATTCTTTTAATGAATATACGTGTACTACAGAGTTTTGATGAGATGTACTCAAGCACAAAACATTCATGTAAAATCAAGGTTAATTTACGTTAACTCATGTCTTATTGGTGTTAAATTGTTGTAATCGTGAGACTGAAAAACAACAACATCATGATATTACCACAGCTACACTGACCTATAAATAATCGTCGGCCATTTAATACACATCTGTATTTATCCGAGTGAGAAAACACAGCTTCCTCTATTGCATATCTGTCCTGTAAATACCACAGAAACAAAGAAAGACAGTCTCATTGTTGGACTGACAACTGTGCGCTTGTTTTTAAAATGTTTTCAATGAATGAGCTGTAACGTGCCCTGCCTGCAGTTTAGGAGCAAAAACACATAAAGCAGGAGAGTATGTTATTTTAAGGCAGTAAAACAAAACACACTGTACATGCAGATACATGTACCCCACTGTGTGTGAATGGATGTTATTGTATAATTTAATGTACACAATGTTCTTCAGATGACCCCCACCCCCCATCTTCATTCATACCATATGTCTGAAATGTAATTACAGTAAATTAACCAGTAACAGCACGATTATATGGTTTAGTTTAACACAATTGAACAAACTGTTCAATATTTTTGGCAACTACAGGATACTATTAGATTCCTCTGCGCAACAAGTCAAATTACACACACACACACACACTTACCTCAGTTTGTTGCCTTAGCTAAAACAGGAATGAAGAAAAGATTGTGTGTCTGTCGAGGGTTTTTATATCTGCAGTGAGCAAGAGGGAGGGAGGGGGCGTTGCTTAAAATAGATTAGACAACATAATCCACCCCCTTTACACACATCTACACAAACACACATACGGTGACAACGTCAGCTGACCAGTGTCAACACACACACACACACACACACGCATACTCGTTTCCATTTCTCATGAGGACCAAGTTTGTAAATCAAGTAGCCATTGGGTAGAGAGCACATGAAAAATAAATAATAAATACATTTTTTTTAACTTAAATGAAAAATAAAACAATAAAACTGAATGAATATAAAGATCATCAATCAATCAATACTATATATATATATATATATATATATATATATTTTTTTTTTTTTTAAATTATAAATAAAAATGAAAAATAAATACTTTTTTTTTTAAAGTAAATACATCTTCAAACCTTTGAAGAAAAAGTGACACATTTCTATTTTACGAGTGGACCTTTATAAAACCCTGCATTTTGGTCCCCATAGTGTCAGAGGTCCCCACTGTGTAAACATATCAATGTCCCCATGAAGATAGAAATACAAGCACACACACTCCTCCAAAAAGAACAACATATAATATAAATTAGACGTGGAATTAATCCAGTGAAGAAAAGGTGACACTTGAAATCTACCTTGTTCCAGTTATGTGACCTTTGACCTCAGGGGGGAAAAAGGAATTCTTAACACTCAATCAGACAGATGCGCTTCAGTGCTGCTGCTGACTACACACATTTTAACACACTGCCCCCCCCCCCCCCCCTCCCCCCTCCCCCCAGCTGTAAATAGGCCCAACACTGCATGAAAGGGTCACAAAGGTCAAGGTTCAGTGTGAGCGTCAGGTCTCACAATAGTCAGTTACACAGTTATGACTCACTTCAATACACGTGTGACGAATGGACATAACTTGTATATCGGCACACACGCATAAAACATTGTCCTAATCTTATCTATTCATGATTCTACGGCAACTTTAAATAAAAACAGGCTAGTTGCAGCATCTGGCCTCATTTACAGGTGTGTATGCGAGTCACAACAACATTCAGGTTAAACAGGTTCCTGTATAAAAGCTTCTGCTCAAAACAACACACTGTATCCACCACATACATAACAGCAGCTACGGACTCTTTACAGTGTGTTTGCATTATCTATTCTAGGTCTGAAAACAGGAAAATGGTGACGTTTTCAAATCCTTCACATATATATGACAATCACAAACATGAAAAAAAGCTTATGACTGTATTTTTGGGACTATAAAGTACACTTAAAAGCCTTTAATTTTCTCAAAAAACGACAGTGCACCAATTTTTGTTAATAAATTAAAAGAAATTTTTTTTAAAAGTGCAAGAAAAAAATATCAATTCAAAATACCAAATTATAAATAATAAAAAAAACAACAACATTCAAATGAAAAATAGACTGCAATAAAAAAAAAAAAAAATCGCAGGTCGTGTGAAATATTTGCGTTCACATTTTTCTCAGTTTTGGTTGTTGCCTTTTTCCTTTTTTTATGACTTCAGCCTTTTCATTTGCGCTCCCTGACCTTTTGATTGTGGTTTTGACACAAATGTGGCTGGTGGGGGCGGGACTTCCTTTGGTGGATTACTATTGGTTTATTTATGTTTGATGGACAGTTAAGCGTATGAAGCAGCTCTGGCCACAGCAGCTACTCTGCTTCTGATTGGGTACGCTTACTTAGCTATCTGTCAAAAAAAAAAAAATTGGGTGCATTGGATTATATGGGTTTTTTTAGAAGTCATTAAGTCATTTTTTGAGAAAATTAAAGACTTTTAACTGCACTTTATAATCCATAAAATATGGTACACTAACAAGATGTGATTCTACTAGCTCTTTAGCCAATGCCTTGCCTAGTGTTAAGTGTGTATATAGTGTGTATATATATATATATATATATATATATATATATATATATATATATATATATATATATATATATATATATATATATATATATATATATATATATATATATCTTCAGTCTGTTTGCTCCTGAAAAACAAAATGCAGAATCCATTTATTTAAATTATATTGTGGTATTTAATTGTGATTAATCAAAATGAATCTACAGGAACCATGTGAATAGTTGGATAAACATTTTACTCACTTGACAGCGTTATTAAATGTGTATAGTTTTAATAATGCTTATTTCTACCTGCCTCTCTTTTGCACTGATGTGTTGTTAAATTTCCCCATTGTGGGATCAATAAAGTCTTATCTTATCTTGAATATTTGACTTATTTCAGTCACATAAACTCATTGCTCTAACGTATTTTTTTTTTTTCTTTTCCATTTTCCTTTGATTATTATTTTATTGCAGTTTTCTAAATAGTTTCTTACATAATGGTGTGTTTTAATTTCGCTCTACAATAATAACCTTTATCTCAGCCTCCTTCTTTAACTCTGAGATGAAGTGGCTGAGAAATTGTTTTAAAAACTAAATACAAAATGATATCCTCACTCTGAAGTCCTGAATTATTCTTGGCTGTCCTTCATAGCTCTGCATACGCCCTCTGTACGTGACGTTGCTATACAGTTCTGAGCGGAACAAGACGAGACGACCTCTTCTCCTCTGCTCAAACTCAGACGCTTCACATACCTCGCCTGTTGAAAACTAGGCCAACGCTCTCCTGTTACACTTCATCATAACATGTTCCTGCTGTAGAGCGGCCGTGCAGAGACATCCTCCAAATTCTGAGGACTCTCACATTTCCAAACATGCATGTATTTCCCATCCTTTTAAATTCACTTTTAAAGTTGAAATATGTGTGCATAAATGTACCACTTTTTCTTGACAAATCCAAACTAAAAATGTATCTATGACTAACATTTTAAGAATGATTGCATTGTCCATTTTTTGTTTAAAAGGGTCATATTTTGAGAAACTCTGTTGAGCCACATTTTGTTATAAAAGTGCATTTTGTAATAAACGTGTGTATATATATATATATATATATATATATATATATATATATATATATATAATGTTTTTATTTCGTTTTCTGATAAATAATAATAATTATTACATTTGTGGGAAATTAGGTGTTACGTTTGTAAAAGGCGCCAGATATTACATTTGCAGATAACCCTTGTGGGTTATTACATGTTTGGAGTTAACAACAGATAAGTTATCGACTGAGAAAAAAACAAACATTAAAGCCTTCTGTTCACTCTGAAATCTAATCAGCGAAAGAATTCACAAAAAGACTAGTGGTGTATTTGTTAAGAGGATCCAAATAAAGCAGATAGGAAATGCACTGGAATCAATATCTAGCAGCTATGACTGTTTAATACATTTTAAGACACTTTCAGTTCACTCTCAAAAGGCCCCTCGGCTGAACAAAGATGTAGGTCACGACTCAAATTCTGTCTCCACCCAAAACTTGGCACCCTGTTTCAATCTACCAAACAGAGGCTTCACAAAAACATGGCTTCAGAACCATCAGAGCTTCAGTATGCCTTAACCTGCAGACCTGTGTGCTTTGAGCGAGTGTTTTCTTTATTTATTGAGGATGTCCAGAAGCTTAGGGTAGTTTTTCTGGGTTCCTCTTACAACACAATCGTGTGTCATACACATCTAACGGTCAAAAGCATAACTCTTGTCACATATTTTGCCAATTACAAAACTACTCCAGATTATAGCCTTCAATGATGCAAAGACTGTGGAGGTCAAAGGAAATTCTCATTATTTTCCTCCTACGGCTGTCAAAAATGTATGCATTAACGTAAATTAATCCATCATTGTGATTAATCTGTTTAAAATGTTTAATACAGTTAAATGGAACAGTTGTTTAGAGATGTTTTTGTTTCAAGTTGTTTTGTTGAAACTGTTGAATTTGCCATTCCATAAATATATTCATATTTTTGCATAGGTTTTGGATATTTCAGCACATTTTTGGGGTGTTTTTTTCTGTATCTTAGAAGAGTTATTGAATAGGTTTTGGGGTTTTTCCATTGTTTTTTTGTGGTACTTTGTTTTTTTTTGTGAATTTCTAGCATGTTCTGTATACTTTTTTTCTCTCAACATTTTTTGTGTTTCTTAGTGTATTTTTGTGGGAAATTTGAGTCAAAAAACAAAAACAAAAAACATTTGATGGACATTTTCTTTTTACCAAAGCATTTCCATCTTAAAATACCACATTAATGTGAATTATACATTAATCTGGGATTCTGCTAGCACTGGGCTAATGCTAGCACTAGGCTAATGTGTCACCCAGCTTGGACAAACACATTAACAGATATACTGTATTCCCTTTTTCCTTTACTCTATTTAGTCATGCAAAATGAAAAACAGATTACTTATAATTAAATGTTAATTTTTGATCAAACTTAATCCAAAGGAACCCTGTGATTAAAAATGTTAATTATTTGACAGCCATAATTCCTATAGGTCTGAGATGGTTCCAAGTATGAGCAAACATCTGTGTCAGAGTTTTTGGTGGGGTGTACCTGAGCAACTGCTGCAGAACTCATGGAAAAGAATCATCATTGATCCAAAAATGTATCAGCTGTCACACAGTCCACTCCATACTCTACCCCCCACACATGCCTGAACAAAGACCACAGATAACTGAGCTGCTGTGGCCAGGCCTTGACCTGTTAAGGCCAAAGGTCATCAAAGATCAAATCCAGAATCCTAGTAAGTACCTGGTAAGTACCACCTCAAAACATGTAATGGGTCAAGAGTTGGTGTTTTCTATGTTTGAAAGAGCTGTGTTTAAAATGTTATTGGAAGTATTTTAAGTAATCAGGGATTTTTTTTCCCCACTTTCATTCTTACTGTGATTTTTTTTCCCTTTACAAAGATATATATACACACACACACACACACACACACATACAAACACACACAGAGGAGTTACTTTCAAAGCAATATGGTCGTATTCCATTTATTCCTGCTGGGACTACTTTTGCTTTGACCAAAATCGGACCAGAACTCGACTCACAGGACACTGTTGGGGGTAAGTCACTGTGGGTGCAAAAGAGTAAAGACGCCGATTCTATACAAATTCATGTGAAAAATAGTGAACTATCCCTTTAAGGATCATTTTAATCTGCCAAGTGTTGTTCCCTTCTGCACATGTTTTAAACTATCCCTTTAATACAATATATCACACATCCATGGGGTGTTCACAAACGTTTTTCCACCACTGTATGTTTGCTAAAAGGTCACCTGCACTGTTTGATGGAAAACAGGTTCGGAGAGTAAAACAACTATAGTGATGATTTTTATTTGCTAACTGCATACATTACTGTGCAAACATCAGAGTTCATCTTAAATTTGGTGTTTTTGCAGGGTTGAAATAAACACACGTTTCTCTTTCTCTTTGCTTCAGATACAAGAAAATGCAGGAATGAGCAGAGCTTCAAAAGAAACACAAAAAAGGGAACTAAATTGAGTCTAAGGGTTAAAGTGATTATTAAGTGTGACCTCTGACCCCACGACAAGAAGCAGAACAAACAATTACGACAATCTGGCATGTGTTGAATGAAACCTGGTGTAAAACACCAAAGAATGAATGGAATAAATGTTATAGTGTGTGAATGAAGTCAGATCAGGAGGTCACAGTAAATTAAACTCTTGTTTTTAATGCCTTAAATACTTCCATTATCTCCAGATAGAAGCTTAATCCAAACAGAAAAATGCTTATGTATGGTCTTTAAAACTTTACGAAACCAAAAAGCCGAGATTTTGACTAGAACGTCTGCACAGTCCTGTATGCTGCAGAAGTTTAGACATAAAAATAAAACTTCTCTGTCAGATGGTAAACATATTCCAAGATGTGCTTCCTATTTTTCTAAGTCTATTTTTCTTCTGATGAAATTACTTTGGAGAATTCTATTAAATTGTGGTTACTTTGGAAAACTTTAGTATTTTTCCATCAATAGTTCAGCTCATTAAAAGAAAATATAGTTTAGCCAGAGGGGTCAAAAGTACTCACATTCTGTACTTCAGTCGAAGTACAGCTACTTATTTGGAAAAGTATCCTCATAAAAGTAGAAGTACTGATTCAACTCCTTTGCTTAAGTACAATTTCTGAACTGTAATAAAGTACAAAAGTAAAAAGTAAAAAATAATACTTATTTAAGGAGGAAAAAAACTTAAAATATTTTGTTCTCTAATTATCTACCCGACAGGTAAAAGTCAAAAACATGTGGGAATGGGTTAAAATTACTATTCTTTTTTTCCCCCACAGGTAAAATTAAATAAAATGTGTGCGGGTAAAGGATGTGAAAAAAATAAAAGACTAGGAAGGAATCTATACAGGACCTGTTCTCTTCCTGTCCCATTAATTTTCCTTCTGAAGCCACGTATTTTACATACCATCACATCCATTTAGTTTAAAAAAGGAATGAGTTTATTCTGAGAATGTAAGGAGTATAAAGTACAGGAAATATTTCAGAAAAAAATGGAGTAAAAGTCAAAAGTTACTCAAGTATAGATACCTAAAACATCTACTTAAGTACAGTAACAAAATACTCTGGGTTTGGCAGAGGTCCACAGATGTCTGATATTTAAACACTGTTCACTTTTCTTTGTTTTCAAGCTGGAAAAAAAAAAACCTCACCCCAGAACAATAACCAATAAATAAATAAATGAATTAATTAAAATAATGGATCAAGCTGAAGTAAACATTTCAGATCCTGGAGTGAATTAAGTTTAGACTTTTACAGTGGTGTAAGTGAAAACACACCATTCTAAATGAATGAGCTAGATTTATAAAACTAGACAAATCCCAGACATCACATTCTACATTTACATTGTCAGAGTATTCCAGTTTATGACCTTATTCCAAAATACAATGAACTCAGCCTCCCTTTTTCATTCCGTCAAACACAGGATGCCTTTCTTCACATTTTCTCATATTCAGAGCCTTTCATCAGCTTTAATCGTAGTTTGTTTTTATTCTTAGATAAAAATCTGGACTTTTGCTTTGAGCATCTTTACCAGAGAGGATCTTTGTCTTAACTCCAGCTGACAGCGGTGTGTGGTATGACACGCATAACACGAATACATTGCAGAGTATGTGTGCAAAGAATCCTCGTAAAACTGAAATAACATTAGCATATCCCACATGTTATGGTCGTTTAGGGCTCAATTTGGAAAAAAACATCTTATGCAGAATATCCAGATGGAAGATAATGCTGACATGATACTCAGTATAATCGACTGGGAATAATGTTTTTCAAACTCACCGCAAAATCTAAAGAGGAGCTGCTATTATTTTACCTTTAATTTTTAATAATTTGGTTTGTTTGAGCAGCACAACTATTGGTTCAGTTCATACCGAAATTTAGAAATTCTCAGTGACCCAGAATAGATGTCGGTACATTTTAGGAAAAGTAAGTTCAAAATATTTTTTAAAATCTTCCCATTTATTTAGGGTGGAGTTTGTTGTGCCTGTTTTTATTGCTTTCATAATTATTGCGACTCAAAATTTTAACTGGAAATAAAATTTGATGAATCACCTGATATTTCCAAAAAACTTGGGAAAAAACAGGGAATAGTATCTGTCAAACTCACTGCAAAATCAAAAGGGGAAATGTTATGAATACATTTTTTTTTTTTAAATCCTCTGATCGGTGAATGTTAGAAGACCATCTCAAATCCATCTAACGCCTCAAAATGACAATAACCACTTAAGAGAATAATTCAGAAAAAGGACATGGATGAATGTAATTTTTTATAGTTAGCAGTGATGCATGAATCTAAAGCTCTTATTTTTTGGTTTACAGTGAAAACAGTAAAATTTCTCAATTGTAATAAAGTAAAAAAGTACAAAGTAAAACTGCAATTTTTTTTGTTGCTATAAATGCAGTAATACCAGGACAAAGCAGAAAAGTTTCAAAAGTACCCAAAATAAATCCTTTAAAAGTGAGTGAGTGTGTAGAAAATGTATTTTATCAAAAAATGGAGAAATAAAACCAAAGTCACAATAGAGATAAACAGTCATCGTGAAAAAAAAGAGATAAAAAAAAATCATAATTTTAAGAGAAAAAGTCAAAATTGTGAAATAAAAGTCATAACTATAATATATAAAGTCACTTTCTCTCCACCGATTTTCCCTCTGAAGCCATTTATTTTTCACACAGTCACATCTGTTTAGTTTGAAAAAATAACGAGTCTATTCGAAGAATGTAAAGAGTATAAAGTACATATATTCATGCACAAATATAGGGAGTAAAAGTAAGAAGTTGCCAGAAAAATAAATACTCCAGTAAAGTACAGATACCTAAAAAATCTACTTAAGTTCAGTAGTGAAGTACTTCTACTTTGTTACTTCCCACCTCTATATTGTTCATCTGTATGACTTTGATACAGAGCCTAACATGGCAGCAGAAGACACACCAACAGGGGCCGTTGCTTCGGTTGTCATGGTGACAGCCATATGTCATAGCTGATAACACAGCACGACTACACAGAAAGTGCTGGACACTGTTAAAGTTAAGGCTTTCACTTCTGCTATAAAAAAAAAGATACAACATGTTTTGAAGCATTTGAGCAGGAAAACTGATCCAATATAATATAAGACTTATTACAGACTATTATAACCTTCACAACTTCAAATATATACGAAAAATCACTGACCTACCACTGCCAAATCTACACTCAACCAGATGAATTTGAATGTTTTCCTTAAAAATTTTATCATTTGTATATTTTTTCTTTTCTTTTTCCAAACATATCACATTATTCACATATCTAATATTAACATTATCCATAACAATGGGTCTTCATTAGCCTAGCCGCGCTATAGGGTATGGAGAGGACACTTAGGAAAAATTTAAAAGTCATAAATAGGAGATTTAAAAAAAAAAAAAAAAAAAAAGCATAATTATGGGATAAAAATCTAAATCATAAGATAAAAATTCAAAATTAAGAGAGAGAAAATCTAAATTATTAGATAAGATATGGATAATTCTGAGATAAAATATCAAAATTATGCTATAGTAAGTCACAATTTCTGATTTACAACTTATTTTTCATGCTGTCACATTTGTCTTGTTTGAAAAAGTCAAGAGTATAAAGTACAGATACCTAGAAAATCTACTTAAGTACAGTAAAGGAAGTACTTCTACTTAGTTACTTCCACCTCAGTTTGTAACCTCTTTGAAATCTAAAGTTTTCAGGTATTTGCTCCACTTCAAAAATATTTTTTTCTGTTTCATACTGCATGTTTTATGGCGTTTATATGACAATTATAAGTGAATCTATGTCAGTACATTCTAAATTCCCCTAAGCTCTTATTTTTTTGCTTTGGGGCTTTAGTGTCTCTATCACTTAAAAATAACAAAACCAGAGGATTAGAGGAAAAAAAAAATCACTGTTTTAACCTCAGTATTTCTTTCAGTGAAGCTGGATTAAAAAGCTAAATAAATAATAATTCTGGAACAGTGCAGATGGAAAATGTGTCCTCTCCTGCCCTCCAGAGGTCAACAAATGAAACACACATCAGTAAAATCTCTCATTTGTCCCAAACAGAACATCAGACTAAACTCAAGTCTCAAAGCATGGGCATAAAATTGTTTATAGACGCTATAGACATGTCCATACCAATATTTGGATGTTTCTAAAATGTCTATACCGATTTTGAATGGGAAATTACATGACATGTGGGAAACAACATGTTACTGTATTTTCCAGACTATAAGGTCACACTTAAAATACTTTAATTTCCTCCAAAAACCACAGTGCACCTTATGTATGGATTCATTCGAGTCATTTTGATTTTTTTTCCTCATGATTTTGACTTTTTATCTCATAAATTGGACTTTTTATCTTCTTATGTTGACTTTTCATCACATCATTTTCACTTTTTAATTTTGGCTTTACTTAATGTGCCTTATAGTCAAGTGCACCTTATAGTATGGAAAAAATGGTAGTAAATAAGCCTATAACAAATCAGGATTTTGGTACACTAAAAGACACACTATCTCTTCAATTTTGACTTTTTATCTTATAATTTTGACTGGTTATCTCATTAATGTGACTTTTTATCTTGTAAATTATCAGTTTTATCTTAGAAATGTGACTTTTTATCTCATAAATGTGACTTTTTATCTCATAATTTCACTGTTTATCTCATAATTTCACTGTTTATCTAATCATTTTGACTCTGGAAAATACGGTACTAAATAAGCCTATGACAAAACAGGATTTAGTGATACATTGTGCAAAAAAAAAAAAAAAACCACTAAAAGAAAACCAACACAAACACTGAGCTGTTCAGAAATTCCACCGTATAATTACAAAGACAGCTCTCAGAACAGACAACATTCAGTTTTACACTCAACACTGTTAAGGTTTCAAATGAAGTGAAGTGCACACAGTATACTGTAAGTGCAATATGTACCAGAATGGCTATGACCCCTGACCCCAGGAGTGAATCTTGTAATGATGTTCAGAGTATTAGAGACGAGCAGTAAAGGCAGCAGCTGTGGAGGTTCAGACAAGCCTAGTCCACAGATAAACTCTTATGACCAAACAGTGGTTTTCAGGAATGAAGGGAAGAATGCTCCTGTTTTTCTGCCTTGATCAGATTTTAGCTGAGGAATGTGGATGTGCGATTCCTACAAAAGACACAACATGAAAGCCTGAGCGAGCTGCAGACTTAACGGTTCTGGACTCCTTTGGATCAGAGCGGATGTTTGTGAGTGGTGTGCTGCTGTGTGAGGCACCAGTGATCACAAGCAGATGGTCAACACTTTCCATGTGAAGGTCACATGAGCCTCAGTGGCTTTGACATCCCATAACTTTCAATACAACAAATATCAAACTTTCTCAATCATCCTGCAAATATTGAACCCTCCTGTTATGTTACGGCTCAAATTGGCCAGTGTTTGTGTGAACTTCTTCTACCTTAATGAGTGTAATCAACATGTGACCCTCCAGCACAAACCCAGTGGTTCAGTCTCACAGCAGTATTTCTAGCTTTAGTCTCAAATACGTTATATGGGTCAAAATGATCGAATTTGAAGTTTATGCATAAAATCCAAGTAAAATGTGTCCTGAACACTTCTAACTATGAGTTTTTATGAACTTCCTATCGTAAGTGCTTCAAATCATACCTTTTAGGAAGGACAACAACCGACTCTGACAGTAATTAAGTCTAAAACAAAGAAAAATCAGCTTTCCTTCTTGCTCATGTTAGGTATTTCCCATCATGTTTGGTACCGTTGGACAGATACGGATTCCTTCTAGACGATCCTTTAATAGAAATCTATATAATTATATATTTTAACCAATGGGAGGTATCATAACAAAGCCTTCTCGAATAAACAAAATCCCTTGTTGCTAGGGCGATGTTAAAAAAACAGCCTCTGATTGGTTGAATTAGTGTCAGGCAAGCATTTTTAATAAGCTTTCAGATAAATATAAAATCTTAATTTCTGAAATTTGACCAAAGTGACTGGTTTTGTGCTGGAGGGTCACATATACCGGTTCAGACCCTCCAGGATTTCGCAATGTTGCAATTGGCAGCTTGCATCTTCAATGCAAATTCAGCCGATCTCCATTAATTCAAGGGGATGTTACAATTTTAACCAATCGCAGTGACTTTCCCGCAAAATGTGACCAATCATTTACGATGTCTTGAGCTGCTCCTTCCACCTTTTCCTGTTTACCTTACAGTACAAAGCAAGATGTGCACGGCCAGCAGTTCACATTTGGGGACTAAAATGATGCACTAGTACCAACAGGTGCATTTAGAAGTGAGTGAAGGAAGAACCCATTAGATTTTGGGGAATGAAGGTCAAAGGTCATGATCACAGTAACGGTCAACAGCTAAAACACATCAGTGGTAATATCTCAGGATTCAGGCAAGATTTGCATTCACATCATCTCACCGTCAGACATCAGATGGGTCAACACCTATGGCTCGATCACGTCACGTTTTGACGTCATACGACGCCATATCAAGCCTTGGCAGAGGTCTGCTGTCTCTGACTGCCTTGTTAGGATTGTTTTTGTTTTCTGAGATCTTTTGGACAATTAAACATGCACTGGGTCAAATTGACCCAGAAACACCACTGCTGTTCCTGACAACTGAACATAACAGGAGGGTTAAGATAAACACATAGTGTGCATATGGTTTTATTTGACAAAATGAGTAAGTTTTAATAGAAAAAGTAATCATTAATATTTAAACTCTTTCAATAAACATCCAGCTCCTCCAAACTAAAAAAAAAGGAAGCTAAATCTAATGAGCACGAGACAGAGGTCACACTGACCATTTCTTAAAAGGATAAATGCATTAACTGACACTCTTCAGTCTAACACAGTCCTTCCTTTCTTTAGTGTTCAGCCTCTCCTACTGCAACACTGCACTTTATGTTATCATCTGTACTGGATGAAAACATTACACTTCCTGATAATATAATGTAATATAATATAATATAATATAATATAATATAATATAACATAACATAACATAACATAACATAAGATCTGCATAATTCAGTTAAAATAGGTTAGGATTAATGTGGTCACTAAATGCAATTTCAATCTAAGTGTACTGGTTTAGATAGAAAAGACACAAACTTCAATTAAGAACAGCAACAAATATATTGCGGAAGTATAGTTTTCAGGAGTTAGGATTAGAGGTTGACCAATATGGGTTTTTCTAAGTCTGATATGACTTTTTAAAAATGTGGTCAGCTGATAGCTAATATCTACAGCTGATTTTTGGCTACTTTTGACCATAAAATACAGTTGAAACACTCAAATTATTACAGTTTTTATACAGCAATATACATGAAATTATTAATACAAGTACACATAGTCATTTGTTTTAACATGTATTGAGCTTCAAGTACTGCCCACAGAGGTGCCTGACCAAATATCTTAGAATATTTTTTACTACTGATCAAATATCGGCTTTCAAAAAATAAAATTATATATATATATTTTTTTTATCAATATATTGGTCTACTCAGGACTAATGTCTGTATCTTGCTCACTGCACACAACTTGCTGCTATAAAAATGGTGGTATCTATCAGTACTGTATATAGATACAGTATATAAGTCATTGTTTTCTGTCATTTGCGTAATTAAGGGACAATAAAAGCAAATTAAAACAATCATTGCAATTCTTTGTATGGTCATAAATAATTCAACATGGTCAGGGTTAAGGTTATAAAAGTCTAAAACTGCTCTAATATGACCTTTTGTGGCCTTTACTACTATGTTCTGTAACACGTAACCGTCATGCCAGGTTTACCAGCTGTGCACTTTGGACTGATATGAGATAATGCATGCCTAAAACGGAAGTTCACAGTAAATCAAACAGAGAAAGTCTGTCTGCATGTGCACTGAAAATTCTAGCAGCAGATGGAGATGAAAGTGACGGCTAAAACTGGGGGAATTCCTTTTAATAATGAATCCTGTCTGTGAGTGTTTAACTGTGTGGGCATGTGTTCTATGTACAGCAGGAGGGTCCAATTCATTTTAGTACAGGGTCACATACAGCCCAATATGATCCCAAATGGGCAGGACCAGTAAAATAATAAGAGTGAAAAAAGTTCAATTACATAATGACAATATTTAAATCTATAGCGTTTCCCTCAAAATCTGAATAACATGAACAAGTTGAAATTTCTTCAGAAAAACAGGTGTAATTTTAACCATTTTCTGCCTCAGTTTATTAGTTTATCATTTACATACATGTGTTGTACAACTTACCAATATACAATTTAGCAACTGGCAGAATATTTGTAAAGTTACCCTTGTCTGAAGATTCAAGTTGTTCACATTTTTTGTAAAAAGATAGTGTGCCAATATAAAGATGTTCATGTAATTTGACTTTTTGACACTAAAATCTACAGTCTTCATTATTTCGAGGTTATTACGATCATCTTTTACGAGTCTGACCCCATTGAGATCTATGTGTTCTGTATGTACAACGTGAATAAAAATGTTTTTTACACTATTGATCATTAATATCTTCATCGTCATTCATCCTACAGGCTGGATTGGACTCTTTAGAGAGCTGGATTTGGTTCCCAGATCTTATATTTGACACCTGAGATATACAATATGCAGGTGCACATTAAGGTATACAGTGTGTGTACAGTGTGAGCATCTGTTCTACATACAGTACGCAGGTAAAGGCGGTGCCAAATACCTCACACATGAATCATACTGATTGTAAAGTGAAAACATTAACCAACGCCTAAGGTTTCTTCAACTTTCAGCCAAATCTACAGCCATTACAAAATATAAGAACTACCTGTAGAGTAGACTGACCTCAGCATGAAATTAATATTTAAATAAACAGCTTTCAGACAAATAATCACACAAGATCTTACTTTTCTAAGGCCAATTTTTTTTTCACATTTTTTCTTGACATTTTGCAGCTCTTGTTTTTTCCAGCAGGGATGGAACACCCTGATGGTCCTGTTGGATGGGTTACAGAGCTGGACCTTGTGGATGTGCTGTTATCTTGTGTAACCTGCACACTACAGATTAACAACAGTCAATGACAACAGCAATAAGCCATGTTGTGGACAGAAAAGAGGCTCGCTGACACAGACGGTCAGCTGTCAAAGCTTTCTGTTCTCAAACAGAAAAGTGCTGCTCTTTTCTGTTGGAAAACGCGAGCTGGTGATGACCTCTAAAAAACAGCTGCTGTTTTAGGAGCATCCACGCCTGCGTAGAGCACCAAACAGCCTGACTACAGTCAGTGTCCTACAAAAACAACGTCTACCTTCCTGTCATAGCTTTCATAATAAAAGCACAAACCTTTAAATTGAGCCTACAGCAGTAATAAAAGCAGAAGTGCCAACCCACGAGGAACTCTGAACTGTTCCAGCTGATATGATATGATATAGAATAGATGATATGATATAAGATAAGATAAGGTAGTCCTTTATTAGTCCCACTAGGGGAAATTCCATGTCATCAAATTTTTACAGGGCTCTAAATAATCCTGCACCTTGACTCATTTTAGTCTTATGTTTTCACTTCTAAACACTTTATGTTTGTCCCTTTAATTTAAATGTCATCATTCTCTCATAATAGTAATGCTCACCAGCTTCTTATTTTTTGACAGGATTGGACTCAACATTCAGGAAAAACTAAGGACCACTTGCAATGTGTATTCATGGGAATATCTGTTGCTAAATGTTATTAATATAATTCTATTTTAAAAAAACTATTAAAATGAAATGTCTGTGTAGTTTTTTTTTTTTTGTTTTTGCTTTTTACAAGTATCTTGGGCAGCTGTGGTTCATTTGGTAGAGCAGGTCAGGGCATTCAATGACCAAAGGTTGCAATATATTCTATGTTTTGAAGTAAAATGAGTCTGACACCTCTGGTTTAAGTAAATAACTCTTGCTATATTTTGTTGTATTCAGCGTCTACTCTGGTTTTATTTTGAAGGTCATTTCCGGTTTGTGCCCGTGCATATCGGTCTTCTTCTTCTGTGGCTGTATTTGGAGTGTGTGTGTGTTTGCCTTCACTCACCATCTCTATTATCCGTGTTTTCTTGCCCGCTCGTTTCTTCTTAGCTACGATATATTGGGCCAGAACCACACCGCCGAACAACGCACACACGCTGGCACTGGCCGCGGCACCGACCTTCACCACGGCCGTCCTGTCCATGACGGTCGGTCCGCTGTATACTGTTCCTCCCTCCACTCTCTCAGCCCGCCGCTCGCAGACTGCCTTCCCGTCGTGCCCTCCGTCAAGGGTCGGCTTCCTACTGGTGTAAACCGGCAGCCAAAGATCCTTTGTGCGGAATTCGACCTACCACTCTGCTGTTAGCCGTCTGTTAACGCAAATCAAAATTCTGCAACACAATATTATATTATTCGGATGTATGTGACTTGTTAATGTAATTATGCTATTTTTTATTATTTGGTGTTTACTTCTCACTAAACCCAAATATGTTTTATGTCACTATTAACGATCTCTGGTTTTAAATAAAACTTAATGTTGGACAAATACACTATCCATCAAACTGAAACCAGCACTATACATTTACAGAAATATATATTACATTAGATGTAAATTTAATTTTGCTTTAATTGACAAGCTATTCAGAGTTGTAAAGTAGTTGTTCATAATAATACAAATAGTCAGATTGATGCTATTTTCAAAGGTATATTAATTTGATGAATATCGTATTATATATAATGGATAAACTGTATTTAAGGCTGAATGTGTACTTGTATTTACAGTTTTCTCTGCCCCAGCTATTTCCCTTCCTCTCACTTCCTCTCTTACAGGAAAAAACAAAATAAAAGTAACAGGCATGTTCAAGAAGCGGGCGGTTACGGGTCGTTTATACGTCGACCTGCGGACCACTGATGATGTAAATAAAAAATATTAGCCCACCTTTGTTTACTTCAATTTCTTATTATTAGTCTTGTGTTTTTCCCTTCACAATGGGTAGAAAAGTATACATTAGAATGAGGTTAACACAAATGTGCTCTAGTTTAGCATTTTTAAAAATATTTTGTGTAGCTTTCAGTGCTTGCTTTGTTTTATTTTAATTCTTCTTAAAGATTGAAACATTTCCACATACAGATGTTATGTAACTTTGTCTTGTCTGTCCTGAGCTTATTTGAATATGACAAGAACAATGTTTCAGCTGAAGTCTCTGAATACTACATCACAGCTTCTCTGTGAACAGGCAGTATATACAAATTGCAGTCATTATCTTTTGTGACATTTATCCTCTATGAAAAGTATAGATCAGTTTGTAGACCTTCATATCAAACAGGAATAAAACTCAATATATTGAAATTATTTTATCATGCAGACATTTGCACATTATATTTGTATTCAAAATGAACCGCAAAGATTAACTTCAGCACTCACACTGCTGCATGCTTTCATCTATGTCTTGTCTGCAGGTCTTTTACTCTTTCTTCCACAAAAGGTTCTTAGAATGCCTTTACTTCACTTAAACAACCAATCCCAATCCTAGCGCCTTAACAACTAAACAGCATTATAAGTGACATACCCCAGAGTCTGCAGACAAGACTCAGCAGAGCAAACAATACATGTACCACAAAACCATCACTGTTTTAAAGGGATAGTTAACGATATTTCATATGAATTTGTATGGAATCAGTGTCTTTACTCTGGTGCACCCACAGTGACTTACCCCCAACAGTGTTCTGTGAGCCGAGTTCTGGTTCAGTTTTGGGGTTACCAAAATACGTGGGTTTTTTTCCAAAACGATATGTGTTCGAATGAGTGATTTATTTGTATAACAAAACTGTCACGGAACAAAAACTCACACCTTGTAATTGCTTGGAGCTACTTTCCCTCAATAGCAATCAGTGTGTCACTGCTAACAGCTGTGCACCTGCATGAAGCACCCGCAAACACTGCCGGACAACTGATGAAAGTAGTTTGCTAAGGCACACAGCTGTTAGCAGTGACAACACGCATTGATCGCTATTGAGAGAAAGTAGCTCAAAGCAATTATGAGGTGTAACATTTATTCCATGATGGTTTTGTTGTGTAAATAAATCATTCATTTGAACACATATTGTTTTGAGAAGCAACACATTGTACGGCAGGTTTCCTGGGGTCACCCAGAAAACCTGCTGGAACTACTTTCGCTTTGACCAAACCTGGACCAGAACTCATACAAGCTTGCCGTGGAACAAGGCTTAGCCAATCAGAACAGTCGCTACGGGCTACTCCCCAGCAGCAGCAGCAGGGTTACGGTTAGGGTTAAACTATCAGTATTTAAAGCAATTCCAAAACTATTATAGAAATTTTTATGGTTCCTATGTGGAGCGTTTTGCTCCAAGACAACTGTGACATTTATTTTTCACCGAAAATGAGACAGGGTTTGAACCTACACTTCGCATGATGCATCATGATTGGACACCTCGACACATGGGCAATGTCCTGTCCCTTATTTCTTTCTCAGGGAGTTTGTAACCCTACTGGTAAGTGAGAATGTACACAATCAGGAATAATTGTACAAGCCTCTGCCTCAGTGATTCTTTGTCATTAGCACACTTGAAAAGTTCTTCATGTAGTAACTATTATTTTGTTACAAAATAAATAGCCTATGTCTCCCCATCACAGCAGTATTGTTATCACAACCTCATCTAAAGACCAAAAGGTGTTCAACCCTCAACCCCTTCATGTTGATGGCGACCCACATGATTGTTTGGCTGACCTGACCATGTTTGTTGATGGTTCTACTAAAAAGAGTAGCACTAATACTCCTGGCTTTGCTTTATTGATACGCCCCTCGCAGATCCAGATTGTAACCCTCTAGAAAATAAATGACCGAGAGAAGAACACGGAAGAACCTTGGACAATGAGTACAGCAGATGTTAGATGATTCCTACCTAATACTCATTATAGATTTTGGTCATAGCAAAATGATTAATGGCCAAATCTATTAAAACTTTTTAAATTTAATTTAGTGGTCCCCGTGGGGAAATTTTGTCTTTACTGACTGAAACATTGTGAGACAAAATACTTTATGGCTAAACTACTGCTGAAGCATTACTCTGCACAGACTGCTGAACATGAAGCATGCAGATTAGGTATTGATAAGATGGTGAAGATCTACACTGACCACCGATATGCTTTCTTCATAGGACATTTGTTTACTCAATAGTGATAAAACAGAAGCATGATTACATCTACTGATGGACCTATTACATGCAAAGAGTTGAACTTGGCTTTGTTAGATGTTATTCAGGTTGACACAAACATGTGGAAATTTGTAAATGTGTAGCACACACTCACAGAACTGACCCACCCTGTGTCCTTAGAAATGAGAAAGCTGACAAGGAAGGAAAATGGCTTGCAAAACTTAGTATTTGAAATTGTAACCAGTGCTGGTCAGCCGTTTCATCTTGACCACCAGGTTCTAAGAGTTTTGCAACACATTTCCTCTGCCAGTGAAAAAGCTATATCGAAGAGCAGATAAGCTCATTTAAATGTGAAAACACATCATTACACTTGACCATAAGATAAGCACATCTTGCTACACATCTTGTTCAAGATGCTCTTGTCATGTCTCAAGGTTACTATAGAAAAAATGTTTGAAGTCTATGGTTTGTCCAGTTATACAGCATTTATTTGTTTATTACATCAGACATGTGCAAGACACAGTCCAAAAAGAGGAAAATGTCCATTTCAGCTCATTGGGACGGGATTTATTAATTGTGAGGGAATGAAATGGCCCACTTGTTTTGTTAGATTTTCCTCTTTAAAGTGTATATTTACAGAGTGACACATGCTAAAGTGACATGTGCATTCTTAATGCTTAAAATAAAACACCAATTATACAATATATATTATATATTGTTGCACATCACTCAATCGTACTAACTTATGTTTTTGCCTTCCACAGACTGGCGACTTTGGAAAGCTGTTCTGCTCTAATTGGATCTGCAGTAGAAACACAAAATATTCAATAGTTTTAAAACAGTGTAAATTAACCAGTAAATAAACAACTATCGTGTGCTATAAAGGTGCTTAGTGCAGTGGTACATCACAAACTTTTGGTGACCCCATACTCTTTTTTTTGGGTGAAATTAATTAGTTTTTGACCATGTAATACTTTGCTGTACTGTGTTGTATATAAATGTTAATTTCAAATGGAATTTAGTCTATATAATGTATATTATTATGGGCAGAAGTAGAAAAGCCATATGTACATTACTGCACAAACTAAAAATGTCCCTGGTCAAGACATGTCCAGCTTGTATTTACAAGGCTGACAATTAATATGAACAAAAAATAACCAAAATTATGAATTATGAAAGAACTGTTCTCCATTTGTGAAATGTCACTTGTTAACAAACAAATGAAAAACCTCAAGAAGATTACACATTTAAGTACCTCATTTCAGTTCCTCATGTACAAATTGGGAATGTTGTGTTTGTCTGGGTGATGTACTGGCATGACTTGGCTTTGGAGAAAACGGGAACTTAGGTACAATAAATTGCCATCACTCCTTCATCTGACCTATTCTCTCCTTACACAGTCTCTGCAGAAGGTAAGACTTCTCTCTGTGTACATTTTTGTTTGTTTTGTTAATGTGTTTAATGAAATATACTGAACAGGTTCAATGTAGTAGCTAATGAACCTAAAGGCACAATGTCGATATTGACTCTGTACTGGGATGATAAATATGAAAAAGCTGGATATTTTTAGGTGTATATGTATATATATATATATATATATATATATATATATATATATATATATATATATATATATATATATATATATATATATATATATATATATATATATATATATATATATATATATATATGTACATATATTAATTTAATTAAAGAGATTAAAGAGCAAAGAGTATAAATGCTTTCCTTTTCACATTCAAAAGTTATTTTTATTTGTTTAATGATACATTGTCTACATGTGAATAACCTCATCACTTTTATTTTTCATCTGTTTTAGTGTTTGAAGAAGTGTTGTCCACCATCTCATCTCATCTCATCTCATCTCATAAGTACAGGTAAAAGTGTGACATTACCACTGATCTGCACATTATTTCATTTATTAAATCCAATATCCTCCTTTCATACCCCTTTTCTTTAAGTGTTCACACATTTCCAGGGACATGTTTTTCTTCATTCAGTAATTTTGACATTTGCAAAACATAATTTTCCACCTTTTAGAATAATTTAATTTCAGTATCTTTACTCTTAATCATCATATAAGAAGGTAACTCCATGTCAAGACCCATTAGTTGTTGAGTTTTAGTTTCTAAATTCAATATAAATGTGTTGTAATTGTTGCATTTATTATGTCAGATCTGCACTGCTGGAACAATGAGGAACCTGATTGTGGCTGCCTTGATCCTGCAACTGGTGATCACTGTGATAGAAGTGAATGGCTATGTAAGTAATTATCATTTATTTATAATTTCAGATAAATTATTTAAATTGCTCTTGTTATGGAAGAGCAGCTAAACGGAGACCTAATAACAAAACAATTGAATAATTACGGGCAGTTTGTAAGAAGGCTTGGGTTCGATTCCTGGACCGTACAGGCCTTTCTGTGTGAGACAACCATGTTGTGATTTTGGGGCTCTACAAATAAAACACGAATTGAATGAATACAATCCTGTATGTTACTTTAAGTACAGAATGTGAGTATTTGCAGTGTACATGCAGTATTTTCTATAGATTTCTGCTCTTCATATGAAAGTCACAAATCTAAAAGCCTTATCCTCTACAAAGATCTAAGATCTATTACTGTAAAGTTTCTAAAAATATGCATTGGCAGTTATGAAACAAGAACCTTGTCACCAATTGATTGAGCATTGTGTTTTTGTGTTTTTGTGTTTTTGTGTGTTTTGTGTGTAATGATGTGTTTAGTGTTTATATTTTTAAAAGCTTGGAGCTGCTCTTTTGGTGTGAAAGTCTGAGTTTTGAAGCGAGAAGTTGTGGTTGTGTTTATGTCGCTTTAGAAAAGGCTGTTGTGTTTAGACATTAGGGAACATGGAAGAAACGTGAAATGTGTTTTAGCATTTGAGAAAAACTGTATTAAGGATCTAAACCTCAGCTGTGTTTCAAGTTGATTATATGGAGATCTGCTGTGAAGATGATTTATTCTAATTACATTCTTCTTTCCATCAAAACAGGAGTTTGGAGATATAATTGGATTCCAACGATTTTGTGTAAACAGTCCTCTTTTTATGCACTTCGGGATTTATGTGGGTAACGAGCCATTTGATGGTAAAAAGAACGATCAGGATATTTTTCATATCACAGGTAAGAGTCAAACTGTAAAATTATAAACACGTTAGAAAATAGACAGTTAGATAGTTTTCTATTCCCATTTATTGGAAAATCTTCTATTTCCAAATGTACTTATATTTACATGTTTTTTGTTGCTTAAACTATAAAGTTAGTTACAATATAGGTTTTAAATGAGGTGAATCTTATATCAGCACAGCAGTAAAATATGACACATCCATAAAAACAACAATAAAATGAATTCAAAATATCAGATAAACACTGACAGTGGCTATTCAACTTTGACTTGTCTAAACTTGAACTTCATTTTGCTAAGAACACTTAACGTTCCCCTTTCATAACTGCACTGGAAAAACTAAATAATGACATCCTCCACTGGAGGTAAACACTATCAGGCTTTATTTCAGGTATATGAATATGTTAGCCATCACTGTAGAAATGAAATACTTTATTCATTTATGATAAGTCAAAAAACATACAGAGGTTGTAATGTGATTTCCATCCTGTTGAAGGATGAGTTCAAGTATCTCTTGTCACATGAAGTGACTGATGTCCTCTGTTTGGTTTCATACTGACAGGTCCTGCCCTAACCAAGACACTTTCCAAATGCACGTTTGGTAAAATGTCAGATTTGGAAGGAAAAAATGGGCCAGCTATAGTTTTTAACTATCTGGACAGAGTGGAAACTGTAGGAACAAAACAAGAAATCAGAGATCGAATTAATGAGAACCTTAACCAAAAAAACTGTAAGAGGTGGAATCCAGTTACAAATAACTGTGAACACCTGGCTACCTACGTGCGCTATGGAGTGAAAGAATCACAGCAGGTGTGTGACTCATTCATATATTACACTATAGCAACAATTTTAAAACCAGTGTTGTGTTTTTTTATGCAAGTCATATTTATAAATCTAATATTGTTTTTCTCCTCAGATTTGCCAGGTTATGAATTTTGTCCCCCGCAACAACAAAAAGTATTCCTCGGAGGATATGAAAGACTTCAAGTCACAATTTAAACAAGCAGTAGCTGAAGCATGTGCTTTAAAAAAAGAAAGGAAAAATGGTTAATAGAGAAAGGGAATGTATATGGATGCTTCTATGAAACTGGTCCTAAAAAAAGAACAAAAGGCTAAACATTCAAATCAGATGTAGATTAATGTCATGAAGTAAGTTTGGAAAAATTTTAGATGTATTTTAACAATAAATATTTACTGTGATAAAGTATAAACACTTTTTCAGATAAAACACATTTTTAGACAAAAATTTGCATGTAAGATGGTAAAATAACATGGAATGTATGCACTTGACACCTAGGTAGTTTTAACTGTCCCAATTTTGGTCTTGCTTTTGGTCCTAATATTTGATTAAAAATGTATTAATTTTGGGATGGCTCAGAACAAGTGTGGAATTATTTTTGAATTTATCTGAGGTTTCTCTTTCATTATTGGTTTTTAAAAAGCTGGCAAAGTACCAGATACTAAAATAAACCCACCTTCATATAAGCACTCATATACTCCATCACATGTGGTCCACCTGTGTGGTTTTCTTCTGCTTCATGTTCCAGATCAGTTTTCATTGGAAATAAAGAAAAATGAGAACAATACCTTGGTGTTTCAGTTTTCCTTTTAATGTTGGTCACTTGGCTCAGAAATGTGCTGTGATATAGTATTGATATAGTATTCAGAGAATGCTTAATCTAGCCCCTATTTTGCACTAATTTCAAGTTTCTATGACAACCCATTCTCAAAAAATAATGACTCCATATTTTCTTTTCGGTTTGATGTGAAAATATTACATTATGCCTTAAATAATGACAACTTCACATTTTTGTCTTTATTTTAGAGCAAAAAAAAAAAAAAGTCTGAAAATATTTACATTTACAACCTATCATGTGACAATAAAATGTGAATAACCTGAAGAAATATGAACAACCTGAAATTTGAACAAGTTTCTATGACTAAATGTTTGTGATTGTAGATCTGATCTATAATACACACATAAATGATACGTTGAAGCATAATATTAAAATTGCTCTTATTTTTCTTAAGAAATGTCATTTAATTTTCAAGTTATTCATATGTATTTTATTTTGGACAGTTTATAACGGTATGTATTTCCAGAATGTAACTTTTTTTTTGCACTAAAACAAAGACATACATTTAGAATTGTAATTATTTATAGTTTATATGTTATTATTTTACTGGTCTGGTCCATTGAAGATCATGTGGCCCCTGAAAGAAAAGGAGTTTGAGACCCCTGTTCTAAATGAAGCACATAACTTGGTTGAAAAGTTAAAAATGACCAGTGAAAAGAAACACTTGACCTGGGAAGTGCACTGGTGTGGATAATGTTTGCTCAGGCAAACGTGATAATCTTTATACATTTATTGTAGACTTTATGCAGTCAAATGAGTCTAGGGTACAATCTGGACACACATGGGCTGGATAAAGACCTTCATCTGACTTATCTGATGTATTATTATGAATAAAAGGAGATGCCTTCCTCAGACCCACTAGGCTTTCACAGTCTCTCTGCAGAAGGTAAGACTTGTCTTGTTGTTGATTTCTACAGTTAATATGTTTAATGAAACATAGTGTATGTAAAGCTTAGAAGGTCATGAACTTAAACACACGTTGATACAGTCTGCACTGGAATGATGAATATGTAATGATTTATATAAAATAAATCCGGATTTTTGGGTGAATGCATGGATGTACACACAAATATGTTCATTTAATGAAAGAGCAAAGTAATATTAAATGTCTTTCTTTTATTTGACAAATTATATGACATTTATATGACAAATTCAGTTTGTGCACAATTTAACCCTCCTGTTAAATTGTCAAATTGACTCGTTTTAAAGTTTGAACATCAAGGAAAAATAGTCAAAAGTATTTTGCCAGTATGAAACTAGCCTTAATGAGTGTAATCAACATATAATATAAAAATGGATCACCCCGTTTATGTTTATATCACATAGATACTGTACAGGTCAATTTAACCCAGTAGTCAAACTGCAGGTAAAAGGGTGTCAGAAATGTCAGACTATTTCTTTCTTTATAACTGTGAGACATATTATGTTAGGTTTCAGTGTTATATTTTATATGTTGGTCTTTTAGAAGTAAGAAAATGGTGAAACATTAACAAAAAAAGTTTAAACAAAACAGATGTTTTTTTTTGTTTGTTTCAGACATCTTTGGGATAATTAAATTGGATTATTAAACATGCACTGGGTCAAATTGACCTAGGAACAACACTGCTGTTCCTGACAAATGAACATAACAGGAGGGTTAATCACATTTATTTTCATCTGTTTTAGTGTATGAAGAAGTGTTTCTCATCTCATCTCTCATCTGTACAGGTAAAAATATGACATCACTGACACACAACCTACAGTTTCATTTGTTAAATCCAATCTCTTCGTCTCCTGTCTCTCCTCTTTAAAGTGGACACCTATTTTCTAAAACACATTTTTCTTTTTTGAGTAATTTTGACATAATTTACCACATTGTAGAACAATTTAATTTCAATGTTCTTGTGTTTAATCATCATGCAAGAAGGTAAACATATATCAAGACCCATTAGTTGTTGAGTTTTAGTTTCTAAATACAATATAAATGTGTCGTAATTGTTGCATTTATTATGTCAGATCTGCACTGCTGGAACAATGAGGAACCTGATTGTGGCTGCCTTGATCCTGCAACTGGTGATCACTGTGATAGAAGTGAATGGCTATGTAAGTAATTATCATTTATTTATAATTTCAGATAAATTATTTAAATTGCTCTTGTTATGGAAGAGCAGCTAAACGGAGACCTAATAACAAAACAATTGAATAATTACGGGCAGTTTGTAAGAAGGCTTGGGTTCGATTCCCGGACCGTACAGGCCTTTCTGTGTGGAGTTTGCAAGTTTCTCTCCCTGTGTCTGGATGGGTTTCCTCCGGGTGCTCTGGTTTCCGCCATCGCCCAAAAACGGTAAAATCCTCCAGCCAGGTGATACTGACCATTAGCCTGGTTCTACAGCTGGAGATGGGTCCCCAGGCGCCGCACATGGCTGCCCACTGCTCCTTACAGGTGCCCCAATGGCATGAAGGATGGGTTAAATGCAGAGGACACAATGTATACAATGTATAATAACAAAATAAAGTACTTTACATGAAGTTAATGATTTTTCCTACATATTAACATCCTGCTGTCATTATTATAATATTCTGCTTTACATGTGTTTAGATACTGAGAAAATGCACTGTTTACTTTTAGTGACAAAAAGACAATATATGCAGAGGGATTTTGTGTTACAGGGATGCCTGGGGCATTGATCAATTTCTTTAATCAGTTATGTATTTCATTGATTGCTTTTTCAAACTAACTGTAAAGCCCTATGAGACAACCATGTTGTGATTTTGGGGCTCTACAAATAAAACACGAATTGAATGAATACAATCCTGTATGTTACTTTAAGTACAGAATGTGAGTATTTGCAGTGTACATGCAGTATTTTCTATAGATTTTTGCTCTTCATATGAAAGTCACAAATCTAAAAGCCTTATCCTCTACAAAGATCTAAGATCTATTACTGTAAAGTTTCTAAAAATATGCATTGGCAGTTATGAAACAAGAACCTTGTCACCAATTGATTGAGCATTGTGTTTTTGTGTTTTTGTGTTTTTGTGTTTTTGTGTTTTTGTGTGTTTTGTGTGTAATGATGTGTTTAGTGTTTATATTTTTAAAAGCTTGGAGCTGCTCTTTTGGTGTGAAAGTCTGAGTTTTGAAGCGAGAAGTTGTGGTTGTGTTTATGTCGCTTTAGAAAAGGCTGTTGTGTTTAGACATTAGGGAACATGGAAGAAACGTGAAATGTGTTTTAGCATTTGAGAAAAACTGTATTAAGGCTCTAAACCTCAGCTGTGTTTCAAGTTGATTATATGGAGATCTGCTGTGAAGATGATTTATTCTAATTACATTCTTCTTTCCATCAAAACAGGAGTTTGGAGATATAATTGGATTCCAACGATTTTGTGTAAACAGTCCTCTTTTTATGCACTTCGGGATTTATGTGGGCAACAAGACATTTGATGGTAAAAAGAACGATCAGGATATTTTTCATATCACAGGTAAGAGTCAAACTGTAAAATTATAAACACGTTAGAAAATAGACAGTTAGATAGTTTTCTATTCCCATTTATTGGAAAATCTTCTATTTGCAAATGTACTTATATTTACGTGTTTTTTGTTACTTAAACTATAAAGTTAGTAACAAAATAAGTTTTAAATGAGGTGAATCTTATACCAGCACAGCAGTAAAATATGACACATCCATAAAAACAACAATAAAATGAATTCAAAATATCAGATAAACACTGACAGTGGCTTTGACTTGTCTAAACTTGAACTTCATTTTGCTAAGAACACTTAACGTTCCCCTTTCATAACTGCACTGGAAAAACTAAATAATGAGATCCTCCACTGGAGGTAAACACTATCAGGTTTTATTTCAGGTATATGAATATGTTAGCCATCACTGTAGAAATGAAATACTTTATTCATTTATGATAAGTCAAAAAACATACAGAGGTTGTTATGTGATTTCCATCCTGTTGAAGGATGAGTTCAAGTGTCTCTTGTCACATGAAGTGACTGATGTCCTCTGGTTTCATACTGACAGGTCCTGCCCTAACCAAGACACTTTCCAAATGCACTTTTGGTAAAATGTCACGTTTGGAAAGAAAAAAAGGGCCAGCTATAGTTTTTAACTTTCTGGACAGAGTGGAAACTGTAGGAACAAAACAAGAAATCAGAGATCGAATTAATGAGAACCTTAACCAAAAAAACTGTAAGAGGTGGAATCCATTTACAAATAACTGTGAACACCTGGCTACCTACGTGCGCTATGGAGAGAAAGTTTCACTGCAGGTGTGCGACTCATTTATATATTCCACTATAGCAACAATTTTAAAACCAGTGTTGTGTTTTTTTATGCAAGTCATATTTATAAATCTAATATTGTTTTTCTCCTCAGACTTGCCAGTTTTTCGATTTTGTCCCCCGCAACAACAAAAAGTATTCCTCGGAGGATATGAAAGACTTCAAGTTACAATTTGAACAAGCAGTAGCTGAAGCATGTGCTTTAAAAAAAGAAAGGAAAAATGGTTAATAGAGAAAGAGAATGTATATGGATGCTTCTATGAAACTGGTCCTAAGAAAAGAACAAAAGGCTAAACATTCAAATCAGATGTAGATTAATGTTATGAAGTTTGGAAACATTTTAGATGTATTTTAACAATAAATATTTACTGTGATAAAGTATAAACACTTTTTCAGATAAAACACATTTTTAGACAAAAATTTGCATGTAAGATGGTAAAAACAACATGGAATGTATGCACTTGACACCTAGGTAGTTTTAACTGTCCCAACTTTGGTCTCGCTTTTGGCCCTAATATTTTATTAAAAATTTATTAATTTTGGGATGGCTCAGAACAAGTGTGGAATTATTTTTGAATTTATCTGAGGTTTCTCTTTCATTATTGGTTTTTAAAAAGCTGGCAAAGTACCAGATACTAAAATAAATCCACCTTCATATAAGCACTCATATAAGAGATCACCTGTGTGGCTTTCTTCTCCTTCATGTTCCAGATCAGTTTTCATTGGAAATAAAGAAAAATGAGAATACCTTGGTGTCTCACTTTTCCTTTTAATGTTGGTCAGTCTCTCACTGGGCTCAGAAATGTGCTCTGAAGGACAAAACTAAAACAACCAAGTATTCCCCCTATGTTTTGCATTAATTTTAAGTTTCTATGACAACCCATTCTTGAATTAGAGCTAATAATGTGATTTTGAACTTTCTGCTAAATGGGACCTTCACCTTTTGTAGTATTAATAATTTGATTATATATATACCTGCGTCAGTGTGTGTAATATTATGATAATATATCCAGTATTGATTAAGGTATAGTGTGATATGTCTATGCTTGACACACAGTGTTACAGAAGTTAATTTTGCAACATGTCACCTTTGACCTCCAGAGATCTCAAAAACGATTGGTCGTAGGTGATGACACCAAATATGACAATTGTAGAAATCTTTATTCCAAATGTGAAAGTTGTGTGACCCTCTGTTCTTGAGTTTTTACCAATAACGTGATTTTGAACTTTTAGTTAATTGTGACCTTGAGCTTTGACCTTTACTCAGATGGATCATTGCATCTGATGCATATTAGTTATATGTATATGCCCATGTACTTTCATCATGACATCACAAATACTCATTGAGTTATAGCATGGTATGAAAATAAAATGAAGAATATGTAGATTTTTTTGTCCAAAAACTGAAAAAGACAAAATCTCTAGTAAAAACAGAATGTACCATTTTGTTATACTCCTACAAAGGAAAGTGAGCAACCATGCTGTCTGAATAAAATACAATGAATAAAAAACAATAGAAAAACTGGAACACTTGGGGAATGCCTGGTGTCTTATGACACTTGCAACACTCTGTACACAGCCTCTGATGCTTGCGGATGTCTTGACATCCATGCAGTATCCAATACAATCATCAGACCTCTGCATAGACTCTTTCCGGTCCTGGGTGAAGGAGACGATTGTCATAGTGTCCAATCAGTAGACGGGTAACCAGGTGATAGTACGATCAGCTGAAGAATATCATCCTCGAGATCCTCAGCCTTATCAGTCCAAGGTCGTCAAGCTTATGTGAGCTGGAGCTCAGTGGGCTGCTGGCTGGTATGGTCTGGTCTTTCCAGCTTTGAGAGCCGTCACCTCCTCAGGGAAGCTCTCTAACTCAGTTCTCTGTAGGAGATCCAGCTGAGTTGCAATGCATTCTGAGGCACTTGGGAGTGTGAAGCCACAGGATGAAAAGCCTGATGCGTGGTGAGTAGGAGGTCCTCCCAGGTGTCACAGGCAATCGGGTATAGGCATAGTGGAGACAGTGCCACGGAAACGCCTATGTTGGAGTCACCCAGGAGAGTGTCGGGACAGACAGGCCAGTACTCCGATGAGAGCTGTAGGAATGGAGGAGCACAACACCAGGGACAATGTTAGACCTCAGGTTATATCATCAGCTGGGTGATTCTTTGAATCGACATACCTCCAGTTACTTGTCCTGATGAGTATGGACCTAAATCCAGGCCAAAGGTTTTGCTAATTTGAAAAAATTGTAATTGAAAAACAAAAATTCGAAACTGAAAGTTCTAGTTTTGATCTTGAACTTTGAAATATACAACAATGTATTCAAACTAAAAATAAGTGTAGGAAAGGTTTTTTCAGGTTAAATATAATTTTGATTCAGTTTTGGAATTTTTTTGAATAAATTTATTTTCATTTTTCACTTTCATATATATTTTGATATTTGAGGTCTTAATTTTTTCAGTTGCAGATTTTATGTTTTCAGATTCAGATCTTATTTTTTTACAGTTTCAAATCTTATTTTTTTGGTTTCAGATCTTTTTTTCACTTTCAGATCTTTTTTTTTTTCAGTCTCCGACTTTTGGCCCTGATGTTGCGTGGGGGGCGTGGCATCATGAGTGACAGCATAACAAAGAAGGCTGAGGACCTCCCTCAATCACGTTGCCTTCAGGGAACGTAGGAACTGCAACAAGTTTGACTCTACACTTTCTATACACCACATTCATGTGATTGGCAGTTAAAAAACTGACGCCAGTGACAACGTGTTTAGCAAACTGTTTTAGAACCTGCTTGCTCTAATAGCAGTGTAAGAGCAATAAACTAAGCCAGATTGTGAAGTTAAACATCTACACTTTAAGTGTTTATGTTTCCCACTTCCACATAATACCATGAACGCAGCACAGTGTCAGTTTGCGATCATGGCGTCCGCTCCACCGGGACCACCTGTTGGCGCCAGCCAGGTAAGAAATGTTAGATATTTTTGAATAGATACTCTGGGAAATCATCATAAATGTTGTAATGATGGGTAGTTTGTGTAACATAGGGACATACATGAAGGGAAAAGTGGGGAATTGGCGTTAGCATTAACTATGCTATGTAAACTAACTCCATGAAAAGGTGACACTAACTGTTAATTTAGAGAGAGGTTCTGTATGAGCACATTTATAAGGCTCTGTGCAGCTGCTGCCACTGTCGAGTTATAGTCGACATTCTGGCAAACACAGATGTAAACAAAAACAATACACGTTAAAGGCAAAAACCTTAGCCTTTAGCTAGACACTGTAAGGAGTGTACAATTAGGAACACTATTAGCATAAAGCTAGTTAATGCTAACGTCAATTCCCCACTTTTCCCTTCACGTATGTCCCTATGTTACACAAACTACCCATCATTACAACATTTATGATGATTTCCCAGAGTATCTATTCAAAAATATCTAACATTTCTTACCTGGCTGGCGCCAACAGGTGGTCCCGGTGGAGCGGACGCCATGATCGCAAACTGACACTGCTGCGTTCATGGGATTATGTGGAAGTGGGAAACATAAACACTTAAAGTGTAGATGTTTAACTTCACAATCTGGCATAGTTTATTGCTCTTATACTGCTATTAGAGCCAAGCAGGTTCTAAAACAGTTTGTGAAACACAACGTTGTCACTGGCGTCAGTTTTTTAACTGCCAATCACATGAATGTGGTGTATAGAAAGTGTAGAGTCAAACTTGTCGCAGTTCCTACGTTCCCTGAAGGCAACGTGATTGAGGGAGGTCCTCAGCCTTCTTTGTTATGCTGTCACTCATGATGCCACGCCCCTCTAAGTTGATGCCACGCCCCCCACGCAACATCAGGGCCAAAAGTCTGAGACTGAAAAAAAAAAGATCTGAAAGTGAAAAAAAAATCTGAAAGTGAAAAAAAGATCTGAAACCAAAAAAATAAGATTTGAAACTGTAAAAAAATAAGATCTGAATCTGAAAACATAAAATCTGCAACTGAAAAAATTAAGACCTCAAATATCAAAATATATATGAAAGTGAAAAATGAAAATAAATAATTTATTCAAAAAATTCCAAAACTGAATCAAAATTATATTTAACCTGAAAAAACCTTTCCTACGCTTATTTTTAGTTTGAATACATTGTTGTATATTTCAAAGTTCAAGATCAAAACTTGAACTTTCAGTTTTGAATTTTTGTTTTTCAATTACAATTCTTTTTTCAAATTAGCAAAACATTTGGCCTGGATTTAGCTCCATAGACGAGGTCTTTGATTTCTGCATCACATGTTCCTACGAACACTTTGTATTGCTGGGACTCCGGCTGAATCCGTTTCAGCACACACACAACACAACAAACAAACGTAAAAATAGACAAAGTAAAGTTGAACAAGATAAAGTGAATCAATTAAGGAAAAGTCAAAATATTTAGCAAAAATTAAACCTCTTGAACACACATTGCTTCCAAAGGGCATGATCAGTGCTCCACTCTTCTAGACTCTTGTTGTCCAGTGATTGGCTGAAAGCACTACAAATTCATTGCCGGAGGAGATCATTACCATATACCATATAGCATGTGTACATAACATAACTTGTCCTATAACAAACAGGACACATGCAAGAACACATCCTGTAATGCAGAATAGCATCATAGCATGGCATAATGTGTTTTGTAACGCATGATATAAACAGAACGCATGCTTATGTGAACACTTTGCTTGCCATACCACATAGTCATTGTCTTTGACCTCCCCCTCTGCCAGAAGGTGTAAGAGTACTGGTAGGTCCCAGGTACAAGCAGGTGTTCAAACCCCCCCCCCAAAAGTCAACAAATCGGGTTGCCCATCCACTACCAGGTGTGCAGGAGGGGAGGAATGGCTGTCTCCATGCACACAAAAGATATCCTTCATGCCATAGTAACCAAATCCATGCATACTAGTGTCGAAAAGCTCCCAGAATCAAAGCAGCCACAAGTGGGTCATTCCACCCAATGGGTTTAACCTTACTCCCTCAGATTTGACTTTGGGAAAGTCTGACAGGAAAAGATGAATCTCCAATTTTTATGTTAATTGGACAAACAGTTTCCAAGATATGGCTGCCAACATTCTGCCAATTTTCGTGATTTTTGCAGTGGCCGCCATTATTTAAACTGCAATAATTCCTGAACTACTGGTCCAATTTTCATGAAATGGGTGTCATTCTGTCACAGATCTTTTTAGGAATCCTCATCTGAAATAAAATTTTACATTTTACCAAGTTTTCATGTAATGACCTTAAAATAAATTTTACCTTGACAAATTTTGGTAAATTTTATAGCCCCTCATAGTCTGCAAAAATTGCAGGTGTTTTTTTGTTAGAGCTTCAGGATAGTTCAAAGACACATTAACCTGAAATATATACCAAGACTGGGCAAGTAAATAGTCATGTGAAAAATCTGTATTTCTTCCTCAGAATATACATTCTATTGTATTTCCTGGAATTCATGGACTTAAAACTTTTGTCAATTCTAACTTACATCTGATATAGTTGATAGAATAACTCTGTTCATCATCAACAGAATATTTCAAAATTCAAATTACACAAAGACTTCCAAATTTCATGTCATTAACGCTGTCGTCATGATGCTGAATTTTTAAATCGTGAACGTATAAGGCATATTTGGAAACCCAGTGGCTTGAAATCAACTAGGAGTTGGACATCAAGAATTTAGTGTGGACATAATAGAGTATCTATGTGAATATATATATACACATACATATATCCACACTAAATTCTTGATGTCTGACTCCAAGTTGATTTCAAGCCACAGGTTTCCAAATATGCCTTATACATTTAAGATTTAAAAATTTAGCATCATGACGACAGCATTAATGAAATGAAATTTGGATGACTTTGTGTAATTTGAATTTTTAAATATTTTGTTGATGATGAATGGAATTATTCTATCAACTATATCAGATGTAAATTAGAATTGACAAGTTTTAAGTCCATGAATTCCAGGAAATACAATAGAATGTATATTCTGAGGAAGAAATATAGCTTTGTGAATCACCTTTTCACATAATAACTATTTAGTTGCCCAGTCTTGATAAATATTAACATATATTTCAGGTCAATATATTTTTGAACTATCCTGAAGCTCTAAAAAACAAACAAACATTACACCTGTGATTTGTGCGAATTATTTGCAGACTATGAAATGGACCAAACTTTATGTCAAGGTCAAGTGATTCACAAGGTCAAATATTTGATTTAAAGTGCATTAGATGAGGTCAGTCCTTAAAAGATTTGTGACAGTATGACACATATTTCATGAAAATTGGACCAGTAGTTCAGAAATTATTAGTTTGAATAATGGCGGCCACGGCAAAAATCTGCGAAATATTGGTGCAGATATCTCGGAAACGGTTGGCCCGATTAACATAAAAATTGTAGAATCATCTTTTCCTGCCAGACTTACCCCTTGGACAAAGTTTCAGCAAAATCAGAGGGGATAAGGATACATTTGTCAAAAAAAAATTAGGCGAGTTGACATGGAATGACCCAAGTTAACCATTAATAAAAATGTCTTTAAAACGCTGTTTCCTCCCCATAGGCCTTTCATCCTCCACCCGATGAGTATAGCATACACCAGTCAGTTTTGCTTTCTTAACAGAGCAGCTTTGTGGCTTACCTGCTGGCAGTAAAAACAGATTAGTTCCTTCCCAGGTGCTAGTTGGGTACAGGGTGATGTTCTGTGCTGGTGTGGATCCGGTCTTACTGCTGATCTGGGAATCTATTTTCTGGAGAGACAATTCAGCCACTGTTATGTCTCCGCTGGGATCTCCCTGGATGACACCAAGCTCCAACAAACAAGCAAACAAACAGTGAAACTCCAACAAACACATTTTTATGTGTTCATATTATTTTTAATTATTCTTTGAAATGTATTCATGTTTCAGTTTTATTTAGATTCTTAATATATTATGATTTTTTCTTTTTAAGTTAAGAAAAAAAAAGTTACAGGTCACGTAACAGATGCTGGTCATTTGACTGTTGCAGGTCATGTGACAATATACTGTAGTATATTTTTAGCGTAATTTTGTTTTGTACAAGGTGTGTTTTTGTATTTTTCTTTGGTAAATGTTAGTGTACTTTTAGTATATTTTTTGTACATTTGTGTATTTTGAGACATTTGTATACTTAATGCAATATGAAGATAATAATTACTAACTCTAACGCAAAAGCTCAGACAAACAGTAAAGCCCCCTCCAACAAACACCAGAGGTGGCTAACCACACAGAAACCAGAGCTGGTTCCTTCTAAGCTGGCTAACCTCCAAACCGACACCAGAGCTGGCTAACCTCCAAACCGACACCAGAGGTGGCTAACCTCCAAACCGACACCAGAGGTGGCTAACCTCCAAACCGACACCAGAGGTGGCTAACCTCCAAACCGACACCAGAGGTGGCTAACCTCCAAACCGACACCAGAGGTGGCTAACCTCCAAACCGACACCAGAGCTGGCTAACCTCCAAACCGACACCAGAGCTGGCTAACCTCCAAACCGACACCAGAGCTGGCTAACCTCCAAACCGACACCAGAGCTGGCTAACCTCCAAACCGACACCAGAGCTGGCTAACCTCCAAACCGACACCAGAGCTGGCTAACCTCCAAACCGACACCAGAGCTGGCTAACCTCCAAACCGACACCAGAGCTGGCTAACCTCCAAACCGACACCAGAGCTGGCTAACCTCCAAACCGACACCAGAGCTGGCTAACCTCCAAACCGACACCAGAGCTGGCTAACCTCCAAACCGACACCAGAGCTGGCTAACCTCCAAACCGACACCAGAGCTGGCTAACCTCCAAACCGACACCAGAGCTGGCTAACCTCCAAACCGACACCAGAGCTGGCTAACCTCCAAACAGACACCAGAGCTGGCTAACCTCCAAACAGACACCAGAGCTGGCTAACCTCCAAACCGACACCAGAGCTGGCTAACCTCCAAACCGACACCAGAGCTGGCTAACCTCCAAACCGACACCAGAGCTGGCTAACCTCCAAACCGACACCAGAGCTGGCTAACCTCCAAACTGACACCAGAGCTGGCTAACCTCCAAACTGACACCAGAGCTGGCTAACCTCCAAACTGACACCAGAGCTGGCTAACCTCCAAACTGACACCAGAGCTGGCTAACCTCCAAACTGACACCAGAGGTGGCTAACCTCCAAACTGACACCAGAGGTGGCTAACCTCCAAACTGACACCAGAGGTGGCTAACCTCCAAACTGACACCAGAGGTGGCTAACCTCCAGACACCAGAGGTGGCTAACCTCCAGACACCAGAGGTGGCTAACCTCCAGACACCAGAGGTGGCTAACTTCCAGGCACCAGAGGTGGCTAACTTCCAGGCACCAGAGGTGGCTAACTTCCAGACACCAGAGGTGGCTAACCTCCAGACACCAGAGGTGGCTAACCTCCAGACACCAGAGGTGGCTAACCTAACAAACACAGTAGATGGCTGAGCTCCAAAAAACAGAGCTAGCTGTTTTTCTGCTTTACCACATTGTGAACACTTACCTTCTACATGTTTAAGCATTATAAGGTGAGTACTTAAATTTCTATGTCCAAATTGTAAACTAAAACAGAAAACAAATGTTCTTCTTACCTACCTCTGTTGGTGCTCCTGGGATATTAAAGACCAACTGTCAGTCCGCCCACTGTTTAAATACACTGAGGCTCCACCCACTGGCACTCATGTGATCTGTGAAGGGCGGGTAATTAGGGGTATATAACTGGTGATCAGGGAAGCACTCGGTTTACTCCTGTTCACCGCCAGGTGAGTGTAGGTACGTTTGTGTGCGAGTGTGTGTTTGTGGGGAATGGCCTTGTAAGAAATCAACATAAACAACGAACAGTTTTAATCGTGTGTTACGGTAGACCCGCGCTTCAAACTTGACTACCGGAAAAAGACAAGGAAAAAAAAACACGGGGCAGGAGATGATGGAGCGCAAATGTGCACCGGTTCATGTACAGTATAAACAGTCCGCGACCGACCGCTTTTTAACTCACCCGGACGATAATAAATGTATTTGAAAAGAACGGAACCGACCCGCTTTTCAGAACGCAACTTTAAAAATGTAGTCAACGGTCTTTATGAACATAATATGACCTTACTCACATACCTGCGTTTATTTCCGTGTTAAAATCCGATGTTATTGGGGTCGATAACATGTAACACTCAGAGAGCCATTTGAACCTGGTTTCCACGGAACAGAAAACACTGACAGCTGCTGTCATCTTTGCTTTTTTGTTGATATGTTACCGAAGCGTCCTCTCTCCTAACGTGCCTTTTCCTCTTGCTCCCTTCATACTGTAGGATTCTGACAACGTTGTATGTTACCTTCACTGACAGTCAGTCAATTGATGAAGCATATTTACCGGGTTATTTTAATGTTTATCTCAAACGATAGTGACCACGGGCACCCGCTCACTTCGGGTCACTGCGCACATCACTGGCACAAACAAAACTCCCCCAAATGGGATAAAAAAAAAACCTTTGCCATTTTTATCATAACCGCACAAATGGTACAACTTTAGCACAAACGTATTAGCAGTCGCTTCCGAATGTATTACATGTGTGCGATTATTACCTTAAAACCTTATTTTTTACATAAAAAAAATTTACATTTAAAAAATATTTTAAATTCATTTTAGTTTTTATTTTAAAATGATAATTTTTTAATACATTTTTACATTTTTTAATTTAATTTATTTTTTCTTATTTTGATAAAAAATAAATACGTTTTTACATTTAAAAAAATATAGAATAAAAATATTTGTGTTTTATTTTAAAACATGTTATTTTAAAAAAAGAAGAGGGAGTTTTTTCTTTGAATGCGTTTATTTTCCATTTTTACTTAAATTTTTTCTGTTTTTTTTTTATTACATTTTGTATTTAATTTGTATTTAATGGTTTTTTTTGTTGCAATTTCTATTAATTTTATTTATTTTTAATTATGTGTTTGTATTAGGTATTACAAGTGTGTAAACCTTTTGGAGGGAAAAGAAGGCTCCTCCCCTGGACTCCACCCAAAGGAAAATAAAATTGGAGGGAAACCCAGGTCCAGTCAAGACTCAACCTCCATGTACGGACAATTAAATGAACCAGGTAAGAACATGTTGAGTGAAATGAGTAAGAAATATGTTTTAAAGCAAACTATTAACTGTATTACATACATCTTAGTCTTCTCCAGTACTTAAATATAATTGAAGCCACCATTTAACAAGCTTTTTCATCCAAATAAACAGTTTATGTAAAAGTGTGATTCTCTTTTTGCATCAACATTTCATTTCCACACGTTTTACTTGCTCACATTCTTGGCGTAACTTTGCCAAATATTACAAATACGGTAAATCAAATCAACAGTTGGAGGTTCTCAAGTGTGACGCAAAGTATAATAACATGGTATAGTCTTAAACTACACCATCAGTAGCAACACTGCTGTTGATGTGAACATAATGTAGTTTGTACACTCTAAGTAATGTGTCAGAAATCACACAAAATGTGTTGAAATTCAACACATGGTGTGTGTGCTCAGGGAGAACACATTTTGTGTCAACTTTAACCCAACATGTGACTGTCATCTATTGACACTGCTATTCTGACACACTTTGTGTAAGCAATCTATTTTTTTTAACACGTGTACTTTATTATTAATAAATTATTTATGTTGTCTAACTTCACCTTTATCAAACTGGTACCCATTAATAAAAACTATTAATTTGAGGGGAAAAAAAGATAAAGATTATTGTATAATATATTTTGTATTTTTATTAATACACATGATAATGTAATCTTGCAGTACCGTACAAAAATTCATTTAAGTGCATACATTTAATTGAAGTCTAGCTAAATTACACACAAATGCAAATTTAATAGAAAATTGTATTTTCGTTTTACATACAGTTTGTCAGTTAAATTCTCTTACAATATCAAGAGTCCTAAAATCAGCAAAATGTAACAAGGTTTTTGGTCTTTGGCATTTACCACATATGCATATAAACAGTAGTAGAACGCACAAGCCTTATGAGTACTAGAAATAGTGTTATGTTACTGAGGTGAAAGGTCAGTGGAAAAAATGAAAAATCAAAACTATTTTTTGTTGTAATCAAGACACATTCATATTTTGTTATGAATAAATGTTAGTATATTCCACTACTTTGCACATTTAAAATAGATTTAAAACAACAAGTAATGAGTAATTTAACGTAAAATGTGTTGGATACTTTCCCTGAATAATACTCATGTTGTGTCATATTCTACACGTGTTAAAACAGTCTTAACACAATGCACGTGTCAAAAAAATGACCCATTCCTTCTGAGACTGTAGATGTCATGCTTTTTTGTTTGTAAGAAGTTGAGTAGTCTATGTTAGAATGCAAATATTTAATTGAATGAGTAGCATTTAATGTGTAGTTGTGTGTATTTTCCAGATGCCCATGGACAGCAGTGCTCTACCTCCCAAAGCTGCGATGTGCACAATGTAAGTTTAAGTTCTTTCTATTTTTCATGTGTAAATGCAGGCCACTGTAAAATATAAAGATTACTGAGAAATGGTTTTGTGGACATGGAAACATTTTTAAATAGCTTTTATTGATGTACTCTCTTAAAGAGGTGGAAAGTTGAAGGGAGTCAGCCATGTTTGTTGAAGGGAGTCAGCCATGTGCGTTGAAGGGAGTCAGCCATGTTTGTTGAAGGGAGTCAGCCATGTTTGTTGAAGGGAGTCAGCCATGTTTGTTGAAGGGAGTCAGCCATGTTTGTTGAAGGGAGTCAGCCATGTTTGTTGAAGGGAGTCAGCCATGTTTGTTGAAGGGAGTCAGCCATGTTTGTTGAAGGGAGTCAGATTGTTTGGAGCGGGCCAGTTGATGTCTCTACAATGTTCCCACTTCTTTAATATATGAAAGTTGATTAAATAAGAAATCACTTGCTTATCTAGTTACCATTTTAAAAGTCACTTTCTTAACACATTTAAGCTGACATTTCTTTAAATTGGCTTCACAACCGAGTTGCCATGTCAATAACTCATGCATATAAGATGAAATTTCAATAAGTCATTTCATCAAATGGAAGTAAATCATAGAAACAGCTTCTGACAACAAATTGAGGTTTTGACTTTTTACAGTGTACATATAAAAAAATAACCAAAAGTTCTAATGCATCTTAAAATGTTCTTTTGAAAGACACTTTGGAGCAAGATCAATCTGAATTTCAACTGAGTGACATTTATTTCTTTCTACAAATATTAGTCTTGTGGGTTTTTATTCTTAACGTTAGACATTTCTTTACCCCAGTCAATTCGCTTGTATCATTTCCACTTTTTAATTCATAAATTATGGAATTAGTTTTTTTAGGTATTTTTTGTAGCTCCTATGGGGCACTGTAAAACACAAATGAGGTCTTCTCTTACCTGTATGTGTTTTGTGCTTGGCATCTTATAAAAATATTAAACAGAAAAACACTTTGGCTTCCTATCTAAAATAATTCTTATATCAGCCAAAAATACCAGCTAATTTAAAATTAAATATACAGTTTTGCAATCGGTATTGTATTTATTCTGTATTTATCATTTTATTAGGCATTACAAGTGTGTAAACCTTTTGGAGGGAAACTCTGCTCCAGTCAAGACTCAACCTACATGTAAGGTAAGGAAATGTTGATTGAAATGAGTAAGAAAGATATTTGAAAGGAAACTATAAACTGTATTACATTAATCTTCCAGGCAAAGTCTTCATTACTTAAATATAATTGAAGCCAACATTTATAAAATTTTTTCATCTAAGTTTATATAAATGGGTTTTTTGCATGTCCACATACATTTTACTTGCTCACGTTCTTGCCTTAATTTTGCCAAATATTAAAAATGAGGTAAAACAGTTCAAGGTTCTCAAGTGTGAAGCAAATTACAGTAAAATGGTATAGTCTTAAACTACACTGTCAGTAGCAACACTGCTATTAATGTGAACATAATGTAGTTTGTACACTCTGAGTGTGGTGAGGGTTATCTTTGGGGGGGGGGCTAATGGGCCGACAACACCATCTGGGTCTTGGCCCAGGAAATTAATGTAATGTATTGGGTGGACACAGGCTCGTTCTGTGGACAGAGACGTGACTGGGTGGAATGTGAACCAAGAAAATAAAATACTAGGACTGTTAAAAGAAGGACATACTAAAACACACGAACTACAGAGGCAATTAATATAAAGGTTTTTATTTAAATTGATTTAAAATGCAAACAGTTCTAAAAGCACATGAGTTCTAAAAACAGGAGTGGACTAATCAGAAAACTCAACTTAGAAAACAAGGGGAGCAGGGGGCCACAGATAGGGGGCAGACTACAATGCGAGGTGCTCAGGAGTGCCACCAAACCCACCTCAGTGCAGCACAGCAGACAACACACAATGGAAAAGGTGCGCCTAAAACATGTGTCCCATGGTAAAAATCACACGGAGGGGAGACCACACCAATGTGCTTAACCCCCCAAATGCAGCAACCAGCTCCTGAGAAAGGAAAACTAACTAAACAAAATTAACATCCCAATTGGTTAACAAAATAAACAAAACATACGAATGACAAACAGAAAAGAACAAAGGAAAAGGGCAAAACAGCAACAGATGCACCGAAGAAACAAAAAGGGACAGAAATTAACTTAAAATCACCTCTAAACAGTATATCTGGGGTCATGATCCACTTACCACCTCAAAGCAGCAGAAATGAGAGGAGGAGCAGGTGCAACACAGGTGTTTTTATACTCCTGTGTTGATTTAAGGGGAGTGGCCAGGGAGAGGTGAAGTCCAAGCTGTGTTCAATAGATCATCAGTAGGGTTCCTCATCACATAATGTTAGAAATTACACACCATGTGTTGAATTTAAACACATGGTGTGTGTGCTCAGGGACAATACATTTTGTGTTAACTTTAACCCAACACACGACAGTCCTCTATTGACACACTGTTATTCTGACACATTTTGTGGAAGCAAAACACGTGTACTTTATGATTGATAAAACTGGTACCTATAAATAAAAACAATGAAATTGAGGGGGAAAAAAAACTATTAAGATCATTTTATAATATATTCTGTATTTTAATACACACGATAATGTAATCTTACAGTACTGTACAAAAATTTATTTAAGTATATATATTTAATTCAAGTCTAGCTAAATTACGCACAAATGTTAAATTAAACAAAAAATACTTTGGGTTTACATACAGTTTGTCAGAGTTAAAATCTCTAGCAATATCAAGAGTCTTAAAATCAGCGAAATCATGTCATGTAACAAGGTTGTTGGTCTGTGATACTTTTACCACATATACATATGAACGGTAGTCGACTGTATGTGCCTTATGAGTACTGGAAATGGTGTTACATCAGTGAGGTGAAAGGTCAGTGGAAATAATGACGAATTATTATTGTTATAATCAAGCCACAGTCATATGTTATGAATAAATGTTAGCATATTCCACTCCTTTGTACATCTAAAATAAGAACAAGTAATGTGTAATTTAACACTAAATGTCTGATACTTTCTTTGAATAATACTCATATTGTGTCATATTCTACACGTATTAAAACAGTCTAAACACAATGAACGTGTCAGAAAAATGACACATTTCTTCTTAAACTGTAGATGTCATGCTTTTTTTTAGTTTTTAAGAAGTTGAGTAGTCCATGTTAGAATGCAAATATTTCATTGAATGATTGGCATTTAACGTGTATTTATGTGTATTTTCCAGATCGTCATGGACAGCAGTGCTACTTCCCAAAGCTGCAGATGTGTACGATGTAAGTTTTGTAAGTCTTTTTTTCATGTGTAATTGCAGGCCACTGTAAAATATAAAGAGAACTGGTTTTATTTGTGTACTCTTTTCCACAGGTGGACAGTAACTCAGTAAAAGTACTTAATTACTCTACTTAAAATGGCTTTTATTTGTGTACTCTTTTCCACAGGTGGACAGTAACTCAGTAAAAGTACTTAATTACTCTACTTAAAATGGCTTTTATTTGTGTACTCTTTTCCACAGGTGGACAGTAACTCAGTAAAAGTACTTCATTACTGCACTTTAAATGGCTTTTATTTGTGTACTCTTTTCCACAGGTGGACAGTAACTCAGTAAAAGTACTTCATTACTGCACATTAAATGGCTTTTATTTGTGTACTCTTTTCCACAGGTGGACAGTAACTCAGTAAAAGTACTTCATTACTCTACTTTAAATGGCTTTTATTTGTGTATTCTTTTTCCACAGGTGGACAGTAACTTAGTAATAGTATTTCATTACTGTACTTAGAATTTGTTTTAGGTGTCTGTACTTGAGTACTTATTTTTTCTGGTAACTTTTTACTTTTACTCCGCATATTTGTTCATATATATATATATATATATATATATATATATATATATGAAATGTTTGCTATTTTAATCCTTTTTGTGATGTTGCATGAGTGATCCCATGTAGGAACACTATAAAAAATATAACTTGAGTAGGGATAAACATATGTATTGGGGGGTACTGTACAATATATGAGCAAAACAGATGGTGAGAACCAATATTTTTACTCTTACCAGTTAATTAATTATTCAGAGGACCCCAATGCCTCCAAAAAAATCATGTCTGGTCGAGTTGTGGGGCAGGTGCACATGGATCATACTCGGCTTAGGGTTGAATTGTATTTTGTCAACAACTGTACTTAATTGCTGCCTGTAAAATATATAGTTTGACTTGAGGGTTGAGATGTAGCTGTAATATTTCTCATTTCTCCTTGGATTAAGGTGTGTGTGTGTGTGTGTGTGTGTGTGTGTAATGATCACATGTAAATGTACATCTTGATACAGGTACAAAAAAGACCAGGGTCCAGAGTCTCTGAGTCTGATGAGGAAAACTCAGCCCCCAAGTGCAAGAATGGTCATTTTATTCCAAAATTTCCATATTATGAAACTATTTCTGCCACTTCATGATGACGAAAAAGTGTCCTGATGTTGTTTAAATATCTGAATCGTTTTAAAAGTTTCACACCAAAATGGCAGTTACCATGGTAATTTGTTAAAGTTAGCTCAATTAACACACCTAAAAAAAGTTAATAGGATCTATAGGTATCATTTCCAAGTGTTACATTTTTTTCTCCAATGGCTGATGTATTTTCTAAAGATTTAACACAAAAAAACCTATTTTGAGATAAAACCACGACCGCATTTTTTGGCACCCTTTCTGAACGTGATGTGGTATGTCCGAAAGTTCATCTCTGCTATCCCGAAACCTGTAGACTTCCAAGGGTCCACATATAAGCGAGAAATACTTGCTCAAAAATGTTAATCAAATCACCCAAACCTGTCCCAAATGTCACATGACCTAATGTAGTTTGACAGCGGAGATTCTCACACATCGGAACATAGAAACCACTTTCGGATAAAATATCCACAGCAGGTACAATCACTCATTTGTTCAAAATACAAACGACAAACAGCTGATCTGAACCTTTATGTCTCATAATTACCCACAGAGTAACCATATTCTATCAAACGCAGTTATAGTCCAACAAAAATATCCAAAATAAACCAAAAAAAAACCAAAGGTCAATGTAGTCCGAAAAACATCCACAAATGTTTTACGATTGGATAATTAAACAGGGCCTGCCTCCAATATCCCAGTTTTAATTTTCATTTATAATATAATCAAACACCAATTGCATGTTATCAAAATGGTTCAAGAACAGCATTCAATTGACTTGATTAAACAAAATTGAGTGGAAGTTTAAAGGGTTAATCACATCTGTAATGATTCTTCCAAATGTTTGGATTAAGATGCCCCACAAACTCTCTCCAGGTTCTCCTTCTTGCTTCTTCTTTTGCTCGTTTCCTGAACTGCTCATTCTGGGTTTTATTTATTTACTTTTTGTTTTTTTCTTATATAACAGTTGCAGGTTATTTGGCAGTTTCTGGTCATGTGACAGTTGTGGGTCATGTGACTGTCGCAGGTCATTTGAAAGATGCTGGTCATTTGACTGTTGCAGGTAATTGACAATATACTGTTGTATATTTTTAGTATGATTGAATTTTTTCTTTTTGTATTTTTCCGTATCTTTTCTAAATGTTAGTGTACTTTTATTATATTTTATTTACATTAGTGTTTTTTTATTGTATTCTTTAATACATTTTTGTATATTAAATCGAATGTGAAGATATTCATTCCACTGTAAAACTCCATCAGGTCAGGCTTCGGTCTGCTACTGGTACCCTGTAACCCAGTACCACCTGCTGCAGGGTCGAGTTGTCGGCAACTAATCCGCCATGTGATATGTGCAGTTCATTTGACTGTTGCAGGTAATTTGTCAGATGCTGGTCGTGAGACATGTGCAGGTCATTTGACTGTTGCAGGTCATGTGATATGTGAAGGTCATTTGACTGTTGCAGGTCATTTGACATTGCAAGTTATATGGCAGTTTTGTGTTGTGACAGTTGCAGGTCATGTGAGTGTTTCAGGCTATTTGGCATTTGCAGGTCATGTGAGAGTTTCAGGCTATTTGGCAGTTGCAGGTAATTTGAGAGTTGCGGGTCATTTGACAGTTGCCATTAATGTGACAGTTGCAGGTTATTTGGCAGGACAGTTGCGGGTCATGTGACAGTTGCAGGTCATTTGACAGATGCATATCATGTGACTGTTGCAGGTCATGTGAAAGATGCTGGTCATGTGACTGTTGCAGGTCATTTGAAAGATGCTGGTCATGTGACTGTTGCAGGTCATTTGAAAGATGCTGGTCGTGAGACATGTGCAGGTCATTTGACTGTTGCAGGTCATGTGATATGTGCAGGTCATTTGACTGTTGCAGGTCATGTGTCATGTGCAGGTCATTTGACTGTTGCAGGTGATGTGATATGTGTAGGTCATTTGACTGTTGCAGGTCATTTGACAATTTTTTAAGTTATTTGGTAGTTATAGGAAATTTGAGAGTCTCAGATCATTTGACAGTTGCTGGTCATGTGACAATTGCAGGTTATTTGTCAGTTGAGGGTTATGTGGGAGTTGTGAGTTTATTGGCACTTGCTGGTCATTTCACTGTTGCAGGTCATTTGACAATATACTGTAGTATATTTTTGGTATGATTTTATTTTTTATAAGGTTCTTTTTGTATTTGTCCACTTCTTTTCTAAATGTTAGTGTACTTTTATCTTACTTTATGTACATTAGTGTTTTTTATTGTATTTTTCTAAATTTTTCTATATTTAATGGAATGTGAATACATTAATTCCACTCTAAAACTCCATCAGGTCAGGTCAGGCTTCGGTCTGCTACTGGTACCCTGTAACCCAGTACCACCTGCCTCAGGGTCGAGTCGTTGGCGATTAATCCATCATGTGATATGTGTAGTTTATTTGGCTGTTGCAGGCCGTTTGACCAGTTGCAAGTTATTTGGTAGTTGGGGGTTATTTGGCAGTTTCTGGGCATGTGACAGTTGCGGGTAAAGTGTGAATTTCAGGCTATTTGGCAGTTGCAGGTAATTTGAGAGTTGCGGGTCATTTGACAGTTGCCGTGAATGTGACAGTTGCAGGTTATTTGGCAGGACAGTTGCGGGTCATGTGACAGTTGCAGGTTATTTGGCAGGACAGTTGCGGGTCATGTGACAGTTGCAGGTCATTTGACAGATGCATATCATGTGACTGTTGCAGGTCATGTGAAAGATGCTGGTCATGTGACTGTTGCAGGTCATTTGAAAGATGCTGGTCATGTGACTGTTGCAGGTCATTTGAAAGATGCTGGTCGTGAGACATGTGCAGGTCATTTGACTGTTGCAGGTCATGTGATATGTGCAGGTCATTTGACTGTTGCAGGTCATGTGTCATGTGCAGGTCATTTGACTGTTGCAGGTGATGTGATATGTGTAGGTCATTTGACTGTTGCAGGTCATTTGACATTGCAAGTTATTTGGCAGTTTTGTGTTGTGACAGTTGCAGGTCATGTGAGAGTTTCAGGCTATTTGGCAGTTGCAGGTAATTTAAGAGTTGCGGGTCATTTGACAGTTGCCGTTAATGTGACAGTTGCAGGTTATTTGGCAGGACAGTTGCGGGTCATGTGACAGTTGCAGGTCATTTGACAGATGCATATCATGTGACTGTTGCAGGTCATGTGAAAGATGCTGGTCATGTGACTGTTGCAGGTCATTTGAAAGATGCTGGTCATGTGACTGTTGCAGGTCATTTGAAAGATGCTGGTCGTGAGACATGTGCAGGTCATTTGACTGTTGCAGGTCATGTGATATGTGCAGGTCATTTGACTGTTGCAGGTCATGTGTCATGTGCAGGTCATTTGACTGTTGCAGGTGATGTGATATGTGTAGGTCATTTGACTGTTGCAGGTCATTTGACATTGCAAGTTATTTGGCATTTTTGTGTTGTGACAGTTGCAGGTCATGTGAGAGTTTCAGGCTATTTGGCAGTTGCAGGTAATTTGAGAGTTGCTGGTCATTTGACAGTTGCCGTTAATGTGTCAGTTGTAGGTTATTTGGCAGGACAGTTGCGGGTCAATTGACAGTTGCAGGTCATTTGACAGATGCATATCATGTGACTGTTGCAGGTCATGTGAAAGATGCTGGTCATGTGACTGTTGCAGGTCATTTGAAAGATGCTGGTCATGTGACTGTTGCAGGTCATTTGAAAGATGCTGGTCGTGAGACATGTGCAGGTCATTTGACTGTTGCAGGTCATGTGATATGTGCAGGTCATTTGACTGTTGCAGGTCATGTGTCATGTGCAGGTCATTTGACTGTTGCAGGTGATGTGATATGTGTAGGTCATTTGACTGTTGCAGGTCATTTGACATTGCAAGTTATTTGGCAGTTTTGTGTTGTGACAGTTGCAGGTCATGTGAGAGTTTCAGGCTTTTGGCAGTTGCAGGTAATTTGAGAGTTGCGGGTCATTTGACAGTTGCCGTTAATGTGACAGTTGCAGGTTATTTGGCAGGACAGTTGCGGGTCATGTGACAGTTGCAGGTCATTTGACAGATGCATATCATGTGACTGTTGCAGGTCATGTGAAAGATGCTGGTCATGTGACTGTTGCAGGTCATTTGAAAGATGCTGGTCATGTGACTGTTGCAGGTCATTTGAAAGATGCTGGTCGTGAGACATGTGCAGGTCATTTGACTGTTGCAGGTCATGTGATATGTGCAGGTCATTTGACTGTTGCAGGTCATGTGTCATGTGCAGGTCATTTGACTGTTGCAGGTGATGTGATATGTGTAGGTCATTTGACAATTTTTTAAGTTATTTGGTAGTTATAGGAAATTTGAGAGTCTCAGATCATTTGACAGTTGCTGGTCATGTGACAATTGCAGGTTATTTGTCAGTTGAGGGTTATGTGGGAGTTGTGAGTTTATTGGCACTTGCTGGTCATTTCACTGTTGCAGGTCATTTGACAATATACTGTAGTATATTTTTGGTATGATTTTATTTTTTATAAGGTTCTTTTTGTATTTGTCCACTTCTTTTCTAAATGTTAGTGTACTTTTATCTTACTTTATGTATATTAGTGTTTTTTATTGTATTTTTCTAAATTTTTCTATATTTAATGGAATGTGAATACATTAATTCCACTCTAAAACTCCATCAGGTCAGGTCAGGCTTCGGTCTGCTACTGGTACCCTGTAACCCAGTACCACCTGCCTCAGGGTCGAGTCGTTGGCGATTAATCCATCATGTGATATGTGTAGTTTATTTGGCTGTTGCAGGCCGTTTGACCAGTTGCAAGTTATTTGGTAGTTGGGGGTTATTTGGCAGTTTCTGGGCATGTGACAGTTGCGGGTAAAGTGTGAATTTCAGGCTATTTGGCAGTTGCAGGTAATTTGAGAGTTGCGGGTCATTTGACAGTTGCCGTGAATGTGACAGTTGCAGGTTATTTGGCAGGACAGTTGCGGGTCATGTGACAGTTGCGGGTCATGTGACAGTTGCATATCATGTGACTGTTGCAGGTCATGTGAAAGATGCTGGTCATGTGACTGTTGCAGGTCATTTGAAAGATGCTGGTCATGTGACTGTTGCAGGTCATTTGAAAGATGCTGGTCGTGAGACATGTGCAGGTCATTTGACTGTTGCAGGTCATGTGATATGTGCAGGTCATTTGACTGTTGCAGGTCATGTGTCATGTGCAGGTCATTTGACTGTTGCAGGTGATGTGATATGTGTAGGTCATTTGACTGTTGCAGGTCATTTGACATTGCAAGTTATTTGGCAGTTTTGTGTTGTGACAGTTGCAGGTCATGTGAGAGTTTCAGGCTATTTGGCAGTTGCAAGTAATTTGAGAGTTGCGGGTCATTTGACAGTTGCCGTTAATGTGACAGTTGCAGGTTATTTGGCAGGACAGTTGCGGGTCATGTGACAGTTGCAGGTCATTTGACAGATGCATATCATGTGACTGTTGCAGGTCATGTGAAAGATGCTGGTCATGTGACTGTTGCAGGTCATTTGAAAGATGCTGGTCATGTGACTGTTGCAGGTCATTTGAAAGATGCTGGTCGTGAGACATGTGCAGGTCATTTGACTGTTGCAGGTCATGTGATATGTGCAGGTCATTTGACTGTTGCAGGTCATGTGTCATGTGCAGGTCATTTGACTGTTGCAGGTGATGTGATATGTGTAGGTCATTTGACTGTTGCAGGTCATTTGACATTGCAAGTTATTTGGCAGTTTTGTGTTGTGACAGTTGCAGGTCATGTGAGAGTTTCAGGCTATTTGGCAGTTGCAGGTAATTTGAGAGTTGCGGGTCATTTGACAGTTGCCGTTAATGTGACAGTTGCAGGTTATTTGGCAGGACAGTTGCGGGTCAATTGACAGTTGCAGGTCATTTGACAGATGCATATCATGTGACTGTTGCAGGTCATGTGAAAGATGCTGGTCATGTGACTGTTGCAGGTCATTTGAAAGATGCTGGTCATGTGACTGTTGCAGGTCATTTGAAAGATGCTGGTCGTGAGACATGTGCAGGTCATTTGACTGTTGCAGGTCATGTGATATGTGCAGGTCATTTGACTGTTGCAGGTCATGTGTCATGTGCAGGTCATTTGACTGTTGCAGGTGATGTGATATGTGTAGGTCATTTGACTGTTGCAGGTCATTTGACAATTTTTTAAGTTATTTGGTAGTTATAGGTAATTTGAGAGTCTCAGATCATTTGACAGTTGCTGGTCATGTGACAATTGCAGGTTATTTGTCAGTTGAGGGTTATGTGGGAGTTGTGAGTTTATTGGCACTTGCTGGTCATTTCACTGTTGCAGGTCATTTGACAATATACTGTAGTATATTTTTGGTATGATTTTATTTTTTATAAGGTTCTTTTTGTATTTGTCCACTTCTTTTCTAAATGTTAGTGTACTTTTATCTTACTTTATGTACATTAGTGTTTTTTATTGTATTTTTCTAAATTTTTCTATATTTAATGGAATGTGAATACATTAATTCCACTCTAAAACTCCATCAGGTCAGGTCAGGCTTCGGTCTGCTACTGGTACCCTGTAACCCAGTACCACCTGCCTCAGGGTCGAGTCGTTGGCGATTAATCCATCATGTGATAAGTGTAGTTTATTTGGCTGTTGCAGGCCGTTTGACCAGTTGCAAGTTATTTGGTAGTTGGGGGTTATTTGGCAGTTTCTGGGCATGTGACAGTTGCGGGTAAAGTGTGAATTTCAGGCTATTTGGCAGTTGCAGGTAATTTGAGAGTTGCGGGTCATTTGACAGTTGCCGTGAATGTGACAGTTGCAGGTTATTTGGCAGGACAGTTGCGGGTCATGTGACAGTTGCAGGTCATTTGACAGATGCATATCATGTGACTGTTGCAGGTCATGTGAAAGATGCTGGTCATGTGACTGTTGCAGGTCATTTGAAAGATGCTGGTCATGTGACTGTTGCAGGTCATTTGAAAGATGCTGGTCGTGAGACATGTGCAGGTCATTTGACTGTTGCAGGTCATGTGATATGTGCAGGTCATTTGACTGTTGCAGGTCATGTGTCATGTGCAGGTCATTTGACTGTTGCAGGTGATGTGATATGTGTAGGTCATTTGACTGTTGCAGGTCATTTGACATTGCAAGTTATTTGGCAGTTTTGTGTTGTGACAGTTGCAGGTCATGTGAGAGTTTCAGGCTATTTGGCAGTTGCAGGTAATTTAAGAGTTGCGGGTCATTTGACAGTTGCCGTTAATGTGACAGTTGCAGGTTATTTGGCAGGACAGTTGCGGGTCATGTGACAGTTGCAGGTCATTTGACAGATGCATATCATGTGACTGTTGCAGGTCATGTGAAAGATGCTGGTCATGTGACTGTTGCAGGTCATTTGAAAGATGCTGGTCATGTGACTGTTGCAGGTCATTTGAAAGATGCTGGTCGTGAGACATGTGCAGGTCATTTGACTGTTGCAGGTCATGTGATATGTGCAGGTCATTTGACTGTTGCAGGTCATGTGTCATGTGCAGGTCATTTGACTGTTGCAGGTGATGTGATATGTGTAGGTCATTTGACTGTTGCAGGTCATTTGACATTGCAAGTTATTTGGCATTTTTGTGTTGTGACAGTTGCAGGTCATGTGAGAGTTTCAGGCTATTTGGCAGTTGCAGGTAATTTGAGAGTTGCTGGTCATTTGACAGTTGCCGTTAATGTGTCAGTTGCAGGTTATTTGGCAGGACAGTTGCGGGTCAATTGACAGTTGCAGGTCATTTGACAGATGCATATCATGTGACTGTTGCAGGTCATGTGAAAGATGCTGGTCATGTGACTGTTGCAGGTCATTTGAAAGATGCTGGTCATGTGACTGTTGCAGGTCATTTGAAAGATGCTGGTCGTGAGACATGTGCAGGTCATTTGACTGTTGCAGGTCATGTGATATGTGCAGGTCATTTGACTGTTGCAGGTCATGTGTCATGTGCAGGTCATTTGACTGTTGCAGGTGATGTGATATGTGTAGGTCATTTGACTGTTGCAGGTCATTTGACATTGCAAGTTATTTGGCATTTTTGTGTTGTGACAGTTGCAGGTCATGTGAGCGTTTCAGGCTATTTGGCAGTTGCAGGTAATTTGAGAGTTGCTGGTCATTTGACAGTTGCCGTGAATGTGACAGTTGCAGGTTATTTGGCAGGACAGTTGCGGGTCATGTGACAGTTGCAGGTCATTTGACAGATGCATATCATGTGACTGTTGCAGGTCATGTGAAAGATGCTGGTCATGTGACTGTTGCAGGTCATTTGAAAGATGCTGGTCATGTGACTGTTGCAGGTCATTTGAAAGATGCTGGTCGTGAGACATGTGCAGGTCATTTGACTGTTGCAGGTCATGTGATATGTGCAGGTCATTTGACTGTTGCAGGTCATGTGTCATGTGCAGGTCATTTGACTGTTGCAGGTGATGTGATATGTGTAGGTCATTTGACTGTTGCAGGTCATTTGACATTGCAAGTTATTTGGCAGTTTTGTGTTGTGACAGTTGCAGGTCATGTGAGAGTTTCAGGCTTTTGGCAGTTGCAGGTAATTTGAGAGTTGCGGGTCATTTGACAGTTGCCGTTAATGTGACAGTTGCAGGTTATTTGGCAGGACAGTTGCGGGTCATGTGACAGTTGCAGGTCATTTGACAGATGCATATCATGTGACTGTTGCAGGTCATGTGAAAGATGCTGGTCATGTGACTGTTGCAGGTCATTTGAAAGATGCTGGTCATGTGACTGTTGCAGGTCATTTGAAAGATGCTGGTCGTGAGACATGTGCAGGTCATTTGACTGTTGCAGGTCATGTGATATGTGCAGGTCATTTGACTGTTGCAGGTCATGTGTCATGTGCAGGTCATTTGACTGTTGCAGGTGATGTGATATGTGTAGGTCATTTGACTGTTGCAGGTCATTTGACAATTTTTTAAGTTATTTGGTAGTTATAGGAAATTTGAGAGTCTCAGATCATTTGACAGTTGCTGGTCATGTGACAATTGCAGGTTATTTGTCAGTTGAGGGTTATGTGGGAGTTGTGAGTTTATTGGCACTTGCTGGTCATTTCACTGTTGCAGGTCATTTGACAATATACTGTAGTATATTTTTGGTATGATTTTATTTTTTATAAGGTTCTTTTTGTATTTGTCCACTTCTTTTCTAAATGTTAGTGTACTTTTATCTTACTTTATGTACATTAGTGTTTTTTATTGTATTTTTCTAAATTTTTCTATATTTAATGGAATGTGAATACATTAATTCCACTCTAAAACTCCATCAGGTCAGGTCAGGCTTCGGTCTGCTACTGGTACCCTGTAACCCAGTACCACCTGCCTCAGGGTCGAGTCGTTGGCGATTAATCCATCATGTGATATGTGTAGTTTATTTCGCTGTTGCAGTCCGTTTGACCAGTTGCAAGTTATTTGGTAGTTGGGGGTTATTTGGCAGTTTCTGGGCATGTGACAGTTGCGGGTAAAGTGTGAATTTCAGGCTATTTGGCAGTTGCAGGTAATTTGAGAGTTGCGGGTCATTTGACAGTTGCCGTGAATGTGACAGTTGCAGGTTATTTGGCAGGACAGTTGCGGGTCATGTGACAGTTGCAGGTCATTTGACAGATGCATATCATGTGACTGTTGCAGGTCATGTGAAAGATGCTGGTCATGTGACTGTTGCAGGTCATTTGAAAGATGCTGGTCATGTGACTGTTGCAGGTCATTTGAAAGATGCTGGTCGTGAGACATGTGCAGGTCATTTGACTGTTGCAGGTCATGTGATATGTGCAGGTCATTTGACTGTTGCAGGTCATGTGTCATGTGCAGGTCATTTGACTGTTGCAGGTGATGTGATATGTGTAGGTCATTTGACTGTTGCAGGTCATTTGACATTGCAAGTTATTTGGCAGTTTTGTGTTGTGACAGTTGCAGGTCATGTGAGAGTTTCAGGCTATTTGGCAGTTGCAGGTAATTTAAGAGTTGCGGGTCATTTGACAGTTGCCGTTAATGTGACAGTTGCAGGTTATTTGGCAGGACAGTTGCGGGTCATGTGACAGTTGCAGGTCATTTGACAGATGCATATCATGTGACTGTTGCAGGTCATGTGAAAGATGCTGGTCATGTGACTGTTGCAGGTCATTTGAAAGATGCTGGTCATGTGACTGTTGCAGGTCATTTGAAAGATGCTGGTCGTGAGACATGTGCAGGTCATTTGACTGTTGCAGGTCATGTGATATGTGCAGGTCATTTGACTGTTGCAGGTCATGTGTCATGTGCAGGTCATTTGACTGTTGCAGGTGATGTGATATGTGTAGGTCATTTGACTGTTGCAGGTCATTTGACATTGCAAGTTATTTGGCAGTTTTGTGTTGTGACAGTTGCAGGTCATGTGAGAGTTTCAGGCTTTTGGCAGTTGCAGGTAATTTGAGAGTTGCGGGTCATTTGACAGTTGCCGTTAATGTGACAGTTGCAGGTTATTTGGCAGGACAGTTGCGGGTCATGTGACAGTTGCAGGTCATTTGACAGATGCATATCATGTGACTGTTGCAGGTCATGTGAAAGATGCTGGTCATGTGACTGTTGCAGGTCATTTGAAAGATGCTGGTCATGTGACTGTTGCAGGTCATTTGAAAGATGCTGGTCGTGAGACATGTGCAGGTCATTTGACTGTTGCAGGTCATGTGATATGTGCAGGTCATTTGACTGTTGCAGGTCATGTGTCATGTGCAGGTCATTTGACTGTTGCAGGTGATGTGATATGTGTAGGTCATTTGACTGTTGCAGGTCATTTGACATTGCAAGTTATTTGGCAGTTTTGTGTTGTGACAGTTGCAGGTCATGTGAGAGTTTCAGGCTATTTGGCAGTTGCAGGTAATTTGAGAGTTGCGGGTCATTTGACAGTTGCCGTTAATGTGACAGTTGCAGGTTATTTGGCAGGACAGTTGCGGGTCAATTGACAGTTGCAGGTCATTTGACAGATGCATATCATGTGACTGTTGCAGGTCATGTGAAAGATGCTGGTCATGTGACTGTTGCAGGTCATTTGAAAGATGCTGGTCATGTGACTGTTGCAGGTCATTTGAAAGATGCTGGTCGTGAGACATGTGCAGGTCATTTGACTGTTGCAGGTCATGTGATATGTGCAGGTCATTTGACTGTTGCAGGTCATGTGTCATGTGCAGGTCATTTGACTGTTGCAGGTGATGTGATATGTGTAGGTCATTTGACTGTTGCAGGTCATTTGACATTGTAAGTTATTTGGCTGTTTTGTGTTGTGACAGTTGCGGGTCATTTGACAGTTGCCGTTAATGTGACAGTTGCAGGTTATTTGGCGTGAAAGTTGCAGGTTATTTGGCAGGACAGTTGCGGGTCATGTGACAGTTGCAGGTCATTTGACAGATGCATATCATGTGACTGTTGCAGGTCATGTGAAAGATGCTGGTCATGTGACTGTTGCAGGTCATTTGAAAGATGCTGGTCATGTGACTGTTGCAGGTCATTTGAAAGATGCTGGTCGTGAGACATGTGCAGGTCATTTGACTGTTGCAGGTCATGTGATATGTGCAGGTCATTTGACTGTTGCAGGTCACGTGTCATGTGCAGGTCATTTGACTGTTGCAGGTGATGTGATATGTGTAGGTCATTTGACTGTTGCAGGTCATTTGACAATTTTTATGTTATTTGGTAGTTATAGGTAATTTGAGAGTCTCAGATCATTTGACAGTTGCTGGTCATGTGACAATTGCAGGTTATTTGTCAGTTGAGGGTTATGTGGGAGTTGTGAGTTAATTGGCACTTGCTGGTCATTTCACTGTTGCAGGTCATTTGACAATATACTGTAGTATATTTTTAATGTGTTTTTGTTTTGTACACGGTTATTCTTGTATTTTCCCTTTTTTTTTAAATGTCAGTGTAATTTTAACATATTTTATATACATTATTGTATTTGTATTGTACTTTACAAAAATGTATTTTGTAAATTTAATGCAATGTGAAGATATTGATTCAAATATAAATCTTCATTCTGACTTATGTCATTATTGTATCTTGGATCCCTGTTGGACCTGTGTGTCCGCTTGTATTCCTAACTTCATCGGGACATTGATCTGTTTATGCAGTCCGACCATGGGGACCTCTGACAATATAGGGACCAAAGTGCAGGTCCCCATGAGAGTTAAATATAAATGTAAGTCCCCACTAATGAAATAGAAATGATGTTGCTCCCTAAATACATTAATTAGTTTTTCAGTAAGTCCCCAATAAAACATGAGGGAAACAGGTGAAAAGTGACATGTGGTTTTCAAATATTTGAAGACGAGTTTCCTTTTTTTTCTTTTTAAAATGCTTTTATTTTTATGGATATTTACTTTTTAATTTTTTATATTACAGTTTTTCATGCATCTATTTTATTCATTGTATTTTCTTTCATTAATTTTTATTCACATATATTTTAATTGTTTTTTATTTTAAAAAGTTGCATGTCATGTGACAGTTGCAGGTCATTTGACAATTGCAGGTCATGTGGCAGTTGCGGGTCAGGTGACAGTTGCAGGTCAGGTGAAAGTTGCAGGTGACGTGACAGTTGCAGGTCACGTGACAGTTGCAGGTCACGTGACAGTTGCAGGTCAAGTGACAGTTGCAGGTCAAGTGACAGTTGCAGGTCAAGTGACAGTTGCAGGTCAAGTGACAGTTGCAGGTCAAGTGACAGTTGCAGGTCATTTGACAGTTGCAGGTCATTTGACAGTTGCAGGTCATTTGACAGTTGCAGAACTTGTGACAGTTGCAGGTCATGTGACAGTTCTCGGTCATGTGGCAGCTGCAGGTCATGTGTTAGCTGCAGGCCATTTGACAGCTGCAGGTCCTTTGACAGCTGCAGGTCCTTTGACAGCTGCAGGTCCTTTGACAGCTGCAGGTCCTTTGACAGCTGCAGGTCCTTTGACAGCTGCAGGTCCTTTGACAGCTGCAGGTCCTTTGACAGCTGCAGGTCATGTGACAGCTGCAGGTCATGTGACAGCTGCAGGTCATGTGACAGCTGCAGGTCATGTGACAGCTGCAGGTCATGTGACAGCTGCAGGTCATGTGACAGCTGCAGGTCATGTGACAGCTGCAGGTCATGTGACAGCTGCAGGTCATATGACGTGTCCATACGTTTTATTAACATAATTTCACGACAGTTTAATGGTAGATTTTTCTGCCTTAATGTGATAAAATTGAATGGAAAAAATTATTTACACTCAGAACATAAAATCTATGACAGAAATTTAGAGAAAGAACATTTAAAAATAACAAAAACATATGAATTGAATCATGTTGAAGTTTTCTATTGTGATTTAGAATTTTTTCAAACATTAGTACATTTTAGCGCATTTTCATGTTTCTTTGCACATTTCTTTATACTTTGCGTGTCCTGTATATTTTGTTATGTTTTGAATCTTTTGTGCATTTTTTAATATTTTTGGATACTTCAGTGCAGTTTGTGTATTTTTGCACATTTTTTTATATTTTAGTGCAGCTTGAATGTATTTGTGCAAATATTTTTTTATACTTTCATGTAATATCAGTGAATTTGTGAATTTTGTGGAGTTTAATGTATGTTTGCACATTTTTGTGTGCTTTTATTTGTTTTTGTTCATTTTTGCATACTTCAGTATATGTTTTCATATCTTTGTATATGTTTTGTATACTGTAGAATATTTTTACTGTATTTTTGTTTTGTACAAGGTTATTTTTTAATTTTTCCATTTCTTTTGTAAATGTTAGTGTCCTTTTAGCATATTTTATATACATTATTGTATTTTTATACATTGTTGTGTATTTAGTGCAATGTGAAGATATTGATTCCCATATAAATCTCCATTCTGACTTCTGTCATAATTGCATCTCAGATCCCTGTTTGACCAGTGTGTGTGCGCTTGTATTTCTAACTTCATAGGGACATTGATCTGTTTTCGCAGTCAGACGATGGGGACCTCTGACACTTTCGGGATGAAGTTGCAGGTCCCCACAAAAGTTAAATATAAATGTAAGCCCCCACTAATGAAATAGAAATGATGTTGCTCCCTAAATACATTAATTTGTTTTTCAGGTAGTCCCCATGAAGCATGAGGGAAAAAGGTCAAAAGTGACATGTGGTTTTCAAATATTTGAAGATGAGTTTACCTTTTTTTCTATTTTAAATATATTTGTTTTTATGGATATTTAATTTTTTTATTTATTTATTTTTATATTCAATTTTTCATGCAATTATTTTATTTATTTTATTACATTTTATTTATTTAATTTTGTTTTTGATATATTATAATTTTTTACTTTAAAAAGTTGAAGGTCATGTGACAGTTTCAGGCTATTTGGCAGTTGCAGGTAATTTTTGAGTTGCGGGTCATTTGACAGTTGCTGTTAATGTGACAGTTGCAGGTCATTTGACAGATGCATATCATGTGACTGTTGCAGGTCATGTGAAAGATGCTGGTCATGTGACTGTTGCAGGTCATTTGAAAGATGCTGGTCATGTGACTGTTGCAGGTCATTTGAAAGATGCTGGTCGTGAGACATGTGCAGGTCATTTGACTGTTGCAGGTCATGTGATATGTGCAGGTCATTTGACTGTTGCAGGTCATGTGCAGGTCATTTGACTGTTGCAGGTGATGTGATATGTGTAGGTCATTTGACTGTTGCAGGTCATTTGACATTGCAAGTTATTTGGCAGTTTTGTGTTGTGACAGTTGCAGGTCATGTGAGAGTTTCAGGCTATTTGGCAGTTGCAGGTAATTTGAGAGTTGCGGGTCATGTGACAGTTGCAGGTCATTTGACAGATGCATATCATGTGACTGTTGCAGGTCATGTGAAAGATGCTGGTCATGTGACTGTTGCAGGTCATTTGAAAGATGCTGGTCATGTGACTGTTGCAGGTCATTTGAAAGATGCTGGTCGTGAGACATGTGCAGGTCATTTGACTGTTGCAGGTCATGTGATATGTGCAGGTCATTTGACTGTTGCAGGTCATGTGTCATGTGCAGGTCATTTGACTGTTGCAGGTCATGTGATATGTGTAGGTCATTTGACTGTTGCAGGTCATTTTGACATTGCAAGTTATTTGGCAGTTTTGTGTTGTGACAGTTGCAGGTCATGTGAGAGTTTCAGGCTTTTGGCAGTTGCAGGTAATTTGAGAGTTGCGGGTCATTTGACAGTGTCCGTTAATGTGTCAGTTGCAGGTTATTTGGCAGGACAGTTGCGGGTCATGTGACAGTTGCAGGTCATTTGACAGATGCATTTCATGTGACTGTTGCAGGTCATGTGAAAGATGCTGGTCATGTGGCTGTTGCAGGTCATTTGAAAGATGCTGGTCATGTGACTGTTGCAGGTCATTTGAAAGATGCTGGTCGTGAGACATGTGCAGGTCATTTGACTGTTGCAGGTCATGTGTCATGTGCAGGTCATTTGACTGTTGCAGGTCATGTGTCATGTGCAGGTCATTTGACTGTTGCAGGTGATGTGATATGTGTAGGTCATTTGACTGTTGCAGGTCATTTGACATTGCAAGTTATTTGGCAGTTTTGTGTTGTTACAGTTGCAGGTCATGTGAGAGTTTCAGGCTATTTGGCAGTTGCAGGTAATTTGAGAGTTGCGGGTCATTTGACAGTTGCCGTTAATGTGTCAGTTGCAGGTTATTTGGCAGGACAGTTGCGGGTCATGTGACAGTTGCAGGTCATTTGACAGATGCATTTCATGTGACTGTTGCAGGTCATGTGAAAGATGCTGGTCATGTGGCTGTTGCAGGTCATTTGAAAGATGCTGGTCATGTGACTGTTGCAGGTCATTTGAAAGATGCTGGTCGTGAGACATGTGCAGGTCATTTGACTGTTGCAGGTCATGTGATATGTGCAGGTCATTTGACTGTTGCAGGTCATGTGTCATGTGCAGGTCATTTGACTGTTGCAGGTGATGTGATATGTGTAGGTCATTTGACTGTTGCGGGTCATTTGACTTTGCAAGTTATTGGCAGTTTTGTGTTGTGACAGTTTACAGTTGCAGGTCATGTGAGAGTTTCAGGCTATTTGGCAGTTGCAGGTAATTTGAGAGTTGCGGGTCATTTGACAGTTGCCGTTAATGTGTCAGTTGCAGGTTATTTGGCAGGACAGTTGCGGGTCATGTGACAGTTGCAGGTCATTTGACAGATGCATTTCATGTGACTGTTGCAGGTCATGTGAAAGATGCTGGTCATGTGGCTGTTGCAGGTCATTTGAAAGATGCTGGTCATGTGACTGTTGCAGGTCATTTGAAAGATGCTGGTCGTGAGACATGTGCAGGTCATTTGACTGTTGCAGGTCATGTGATATGTGCAGGTCATTTGACTGTTGCAGGTCATGTGTCATGTGCAGGTCATTTGACTGTTGCAGGTGATGTGATATGTGTAGGTCATTTGACTGTTGCGGGTCATTTGACTTTGCAAGTTATTGGCAGTTTTGTGTTGTGACAGTTGCAGGTCATGTGAGAGTTTCAGGCTATTTGGCAGTTGCAGGTAATTTGAGAGTTGCGGGTCATTTGACAGTTGCCGTTAATGTGTCAGTTGCAGGTTATTTGGCAGGACAGTTGCGGGTCAATTGACAGTTGCAGGTCATTTAACAGTTGCTTGTCATGTGACAATTGCAGGTTATTTGTCAGTTGAGGGTTATGTGGGAGTTGTGAGTTAATTGGCACTTGCTGGTCATTTCACTGTTGCAGGTCATTTGACAATATACTGTAGTATATTTTTGGTATGATTTTATTTTTTATAAGGTTCTTTTTGTATTTGTCCACTTCTTTTCTAAATGTTAGTGTACTTTTATCTTATTTTATGTACATTAGTGTTTTTTTTATTGTATTTTTCTAAATTTTTCTATATTTAATGGAATGTGAAGATATTAATTCCACTCTAAAACTCCATCAGGTCAGGTCAGGCTTCGGTCTGCTACTGGTACCCTGTAACCCAGTACCACCTGCCTCAGGGTCGAGTCGTTGGCGATTAATCCATCATGTGATATGTGTAGTTCATTTGGCTGTTGCAGTCCGTTTGACCAGTTGCAAGTTATTTGGTAGTTGGGGGTTATTTGGCAGTTTCTGGTCATGTGACAGTTTGGGGGTAAAGTGTGAGTTTCAGGCTATTTGGCAGTTGCAGGTAATTTGAGAGTTGCGGGTCATTTGACAGTTGCCGTTAATGTGACAGTTGCAGGTTATTTGGCAGGACAGTTGCGGGTCAATTGACAGTTGCAGGTCATTTGACAGATGCATATCATGTGACTGTTGCAGGTCATGTGAAAGATGCTGGTCATGTGACTGTTGCAGGTCATTTGAAAGATGCTGGTCATGTGACTGTTGCAGGTCATTTGAAAGATGCTGGTCGTGAGACATGTGCAGGTCATTTGACTGTTGCAGGTCATGTGATATGTGCAGGTCATTTGACTGTTGCAGGTCATGTGTCATGTGCAGGTCATTTGACTGTTGCAGGTGATGTGATATGTGTAGGTCATTTGACTGTTGCAGGTCATTTGACATTGCAAGTTATTTGGCAGTTTTGTGTTGTGACAGTTGCAGGTCATGTGAGAGTTTCAGGCTATTTGGCAGTTGCAGGTAATTTGAGAGTTGCGGGTCATTTGATAGTTGCTGTTAATGTGTCAGTTGCAGGTTATTTGGCAGGACAGTTGCGGGTCATGTGAAAGATGCTGGTCATGTGACTGTTGCAGGTCATTTGACAGATGCATTTCATGTGACTGTTGCAGGTCATGTGAAAGATGCTGGTCATGTGACTGTTGCAGGTCATTTGAAAGATGCTGGTCATGTGACTGTTGCAGGTCATTTGAAAGATGCTGGTCGTGAGACATGTGCAGGTCATTTGACTGTTGCAGGTCATGTGATATGTGCAGGTCATTTGACTGTTGCAGGTCATGTGTCATGTGCAGGTCATTTGACTGTTGCAGGTCATGTGATATGTGTAGGTCATTTGACTGTTGCAGGTCATTTTGACATTGCAAGTTATTTGGCAGTTTTGTGTTGTGACAGTTGCAGGTCATGTGAGAGTTTCAGGCTATTTGGCAGTTGCAGGTAATTTGAGAGTTGCGGGTCATTTGATAGTTGCCGTTAATGTGTCAGTTGCAGGTTATTTGGCAGGACAGTTGCGGGTCATGTGACAGTTGCAGGTCATTTGACAGATGCATTTCATGTGACTGTTGCAGGTCATGTGAAAGATGCTGGTCATGTGACTGTTGCAGGTCATTTGAAAGATGCTGGTCATGTGACTGTTGCAGGTCATTTGAAAGATGCTGGTCGTGAGACATGTGCAGGTCATTTGACTGTTGCAGGTCATGTGATATGTGCAGGTCATTTGACTGTTGCAGGTCATGTGTCATGTGCAGGTCATTTGACTGTTGCAGGTGATGTGATATGTGTAGGTCATTTGACTGTTGCAGGTCATTTGACATTGCAAGTTATTTGGCAGTTTTGTGTTGTGACAGTTGCAGGTCATGTGAGAGTTTCAGGCTATTTGGTAGTTGCAGGTAATTTGAGAGTTGCGGGTCATTTGACAGTGTCCGTTAATGTGTCAGTTGCAGGTTATTTGGCAGGACAGTTGCGGGTCATGTGACAGTTGCAGGTCATTTGACAGATGCATTTCATGTGACTGTTGCAGGTCATGTGAAAGATGCTGGTCATGTGGCTGTTGCAGGTCATTTGAAAGATGCTGGTCATGTGACTGTTGCAGGTCATTTGAAAGATGCTGGTCGTGAGACATGTGCAGGTCATTTGACTGTTGCAGGTCATGTGTCATGTGCAGGTCATTTGACTGTTGCAGGTCATGTGTCATGTGCAGGTCATTTGACTGTTGCAGGTGATGTGATATGTGTAGGTCATTTGACATTGCAAGTTATTTGGCAGTTTTGTGTTGTTACAGTTGCAGGTCATGTGAGAGTTTCAGGCTATTTGGCAGTTGCAGGTAATTTGAGAGTTGCGGGTCATTTGACAGTTGCCGTTAATGTGTCAGTTGCAGGTTATTTGGCAGGACAGTTGCGGGTCATGTGACAGTTGCAGGTCATTTGACAGATGCATTTCATGTGACTGTTGCAGGTCATGTGAAAGATGCTGGTCATGTGGCTGTTGCAGGTCATTTGAAAGATGCTGGTCATGTGACTGTTGCAGGTCATTTGAAAGATGCTGGTCGTGAGACATGTGCAGGTCATTTGACTGTTGCAGGTCATGTGATATGTGCAGGTCATTTGACTGTTGCAGGTCATGTGTCATGTGCAGGTCATTTGACTGTTGCAGGTGATGTGATATGTGTAGGTCATTTGACTGTTGCGGGTCATTTGACTTTGCAAGTTATTGGCAGTTTTGTGTTGTGACAGTTGCAGGTCATGTGAGAGTTTCAGGCTATTTGGCAGTTGCAGGTAATTTGAGAGTTGCGGGTCATTTGACAGTTGCCGTTAATGTGTCAGTTGCAGGTTATTTGGCAGGACAGTTGCGGGTCAATTGACAGTTGCAGGTCATTTAACAGTTGCTTGTCATGTGACAATTGCAGGTTATTTGTCAGTTGAGGGTTATGTGGGAGTTGTGAGTTAATTGGCACTTGCTGGTCATTTCACTGTTGCAGGTCATTTGACAATATACTGTAGTATATTTTTGGTATGATTTTATTTTTTATAAGGTTCTTTTTGTATTTGTCCACTTCTTTTCTAAATGTTAGTGTACTTTTATCTTATTTTATGTACATTAGTGTTTTTTTTATTGTATTTTTCTAAATTTTTCTATATTTAATGGAATGTGAAGATATTAATTCCACTCTAAAACTCCATCAGGTCAGGTCAGGCTTCGGTCTGCTACTGGTACCCTGTAACCCAGTACCACCTGCCTCAGGGTCGAGTCGTTGGCGATTAATCCATCATGTGATATGTGTAGTTCATTTGGCTGTTGCAGTCCGTTTGACCAGTTGCAAGTTATTTGGTAGTTGGGGGTTATTTGGCAGTTTCTGGTCATGTGACAGTTTGGGGGTAAAGTGTGAGTTTCAGGCTATTTGGCAGTTGCAGGTAATTTGAGAGTTGCGGGTCATTTGACAGTTGCCGTTAATGTGACAGTTGCAGGTTATTTGGCAGGACAGTTGCGGGTCAATTGACAGTTGCAGGTCATTTGACAGATGCATATCATGTGACTGTTGCAGGTCATGTGAAAGATGCTGGTCATGTGACTGTTGCAGGTCATTTGAAAGATGCTGGTCATGTGACTGTTGCAGGTCATTTGAAAGATGCTGGTCGTGAGACATGTGCAGGTCATTTGACTGTTGCAGGTCATGTGATATGTGCAGGTCATTTGACTGTTGCAGGTCATGTGTCATGTGCAGGTCATTTGACTGTTGCAGGTGATGTGATATGTGTAGGTCATTTGACTGTTGCAGGTCATTTGACATTGCAAGTTATTTGGCAGTTTTGTGTTGTGACAGTTGCAGGTCATGTGAGAGTTTCAGGCTATTTGGCAGTTGCAGGTAATTTGAGAGTTGCGGGTCATTTGATAGTTGCTGTTAATGTGTCAGTTGCAGGTTATTTGGCAGGAGAGTTGCGGGTCATGTGAAAGATGCTGGTCATGTGACTGTTGCAGGTCATTTGACAGATGCATTTCATGTGACTGTTGCAGGTCATGTGAAAGATGCTGGTCATGTGACTGTTGCAGGTCATTTGAAAGATGCTGGTCATGTGACTGTTGCAGGTCATTTGAAAGATGCTGGTCGTGAGACATGTGCAGGTCATTTGACTGTTGCAGGTCATGTGATATGTGCAGGTCATTTGACTGTTGCAGGTCATGTGTCATGTGCAGGTCATTTGACTGTTGCAGGTCATGTGATATGTGTAGGTCATTTGACTGTTGCAGGTCATTTTGACATTGCAAGTTATTTGGCAGTTTTGTGTTGTGACAGTTGCAGGTCATGTGAGAGTTTCAGGCTATTTGGCAGTTGCAGGTAATTTGAGAGTTGCGGGTCATTTGATAGTTGCCGTTAATGTGTCAGTTGCAGGTTATTTGGCAGGACAGTTGCGGGTCATGTGACAGTTGCAGGTCATTTGACAGATGCATTTCATGTGACTGTTGCAGGTCATGTGAAAGATGCTGGTCATGTGACTGTTGCAGGTCATTTGAAAGATGCTGGTCATGTGACTGTTGCAGGTCATTTGAAAGATGCTGGTCGTGAGACATGTGCAGGTCATTTGACTGTTGCAGGTCATGTGATATGTGCAGGTCATTTGACTGTTGCAGGTCAAGTGTCATGTGCAGGTCATTTGACTGTTGCAGGTGATGTGATATGTGTAGGTCATTTGACTGTTGCAGGTCATTTGACATTGCAAGTTATTTGGCAGTTTTGTGTTGTGACAGTTGCAGGTCATGTGAGAGTTTCAGGCTATTTGGTAGTTGCAGGTAATTTGAGAGTTGCGGGTCATTTGACAGTGTCCGTTAATGTGTCAGTTGCAGGTTATTTGGCAGGACAGTTGCGGGTCATGTGACAGTTGCAGGTCATTTGACAGATGCATTTCATGTGACTGTTGCAGGTCATGTGAAAGATGCTGGTCATGTGGCTGTTGCAGGTCATTTGAAAGATGCTGGTCATGTGACTGTTGCAGGTCATTTGAAAGATGCTGGTCGTGAGACATGTGCAGGTCATTTGACTGTTGCAGGTCATGTGTCATGTGCAGGTCATTTGACTGTTGCAGGTCATGTGTCATGTGCAGGTCATTTGACTGTTGCAGGTGATGTGATATGTGTAGGTCATTTGACTGTTGCAGGTCATTTGACATTGCAAGTTATTTGGCAGTTTTGTGTTGTTACAGTTGCAGGTCATGTGAGAGTTTCAGGCTATTTGGCAGTTGCAGGTAATTTGAGAGTTGCGGGTCATTTGACAGTTGCCGTTAATGTGTCAGTTGCAGGTTATTTGGCAGGACAGTTGCGGGTCATGTGACAGTTGCAGGTCATTTGACAGATGCATTTCATGTGACTGTTGCAGGTCATGTGAAAGATGCTGGTCATGTGGCTGTTGCAGGTCATTTGAAAGATGCTGGTCATGTGACTGTTGCAGGTCATTTGAAAGATGCTGGTCGTGAGACATGTGCAGGTCATTTGACTGTTGCAGGTCATGTGATATGTGCAGGTCATTTGACTGTTGCAGGTCATGTGTCATGTGCAGGTCATTTGACTGTTGCAGGTGATGTGATATGTGTAGGTCATTTGACTGTTGCGGGTCATTTGACTTTGCAAGTTATTGGCAGTTTTGTGTTGTGACAGTTGCAGGTCATGTGAGAGTTTCAGGCTATTTGGCAGTTGCAGGTAATTTGAGAGTTGCGGGTCATTTGACAGTTGCCGTTAATGTGTCAGTTGCAGGTTATTTGGCAGGACAGTTGCGGGTCAATTGACAGTTGCAGGTCATTTAACAGTTGCTTGTCATGTGACAATTGCAGGTTATTTGTCAGTTGAGGGTTATGTGGGAGTTGTGAGTTAATTGGCACTTGCTGGTCATTTCACTGTTGCAGGTCATTTGACAATATACTGTAGTATATTTTTGGTATGATTTTATTTTTTATAAGGTTCTTTTTGTATTTGTCCACTTCTTTTCTAAATGTTAGTGTACTTTTATCTTATTTTATGTACATTAGTGTTTTTTTTATTGTATTTTTCTAAATTTTTCTATATTTAATGGAATGTGAAGATATTAATTCCACTCTAAAACTCCATCAGGTCAGGTCAGGCTTCGGTCTGCTACTGGTACCCTGTAACCCAGTACCACCTGCCTCAGGGTCGAGTCGTTGGCGATTAATCCATCATGTGATATGTGTAGTTCATTTGGCTGTTGCAGTCCGTTTGACCAGTTGCAAGTTATTTGGTAGTTGGGGGTTATTTGGCAGTTTCTGGTCATGTGACAGTTTGGGGGTAAAGTGTGAGTTTCAGGCTATTTGGCAGTTGCAGGTAATTTGAGAGTTGCGGGTCATTTGACAGTTGCCGTTAATGTGTCAGTTGCAGGTTATTTGGCAGGACAGTTGCGGGTCATGTGACAGTTGCAGGTCATTTGACAGATGCATTTCATGTGACTGTTGCAGGTCATGTGAAAGATGCTGGTCATGTGACTGTTGCAGGTCATTTGAAAGATGCTGGTCATGTGACTGTTGCAGGTCATTTGAAAGATGCTGGTCGTGAGACATGTGCAGGTCATTTGACTGTTGCAGGTCATGTGATATGTGCAGGTCATTTGACTGTTGCAGGTCATGTGTCATGTGCAGGTCATTTGACTGTTGCAGGTGATGTGATATGTGTAGGTCATTTGACTGTTGCAGGTCATTTGACTTTGCAAGTTATTTGGCAGTTTTGTGTTGTGACAGTTGCAGGTCATGTGAGAGTTTCAGGCTATTTGGCAGTTGCAGGTAATTTGAGAGTTGCGGGTCATTTGACAGTTGCCGTTAATGCTTCAGTTGCAGGTTATTTGGCAGGACAGTTGCGGGTCATGTGACAGTTGCAGGTCATTTGACAGATGCATTTCATGTGACTGTTGCAGGTCATGTGAAAGATGCTGGTCATGTGACTGTTGCAGGTCATTTGAAAGATGCTGGTCATGTGACTGTTGCAGGTCATTTGAAAGATGCTGGTCGTGAGACATGTGCAGGTCATTTGACTGTTGCAGGTCATGTGATATGTGCAGGTCATTTGACTGTTGCAGGTCATGTGTCATGTGCAGGTCATTTGACTGTTGCAGGTGATGTGATATGTGTAGGTCATTTGACTGTTGCAGGTCATTTGACTTTGCAAGTTATTTGGCAGTTTTGTGTTGTGACAGTTGCAGGTAATTTGAGAGTTGCGGGTCATTTGACAGTTGCCGTTAATGTGTCAGTTGCAGGTTATTTGGCAGGACAGTTGCGGGTCATGTGACAGTTGCAGGTCATTTGACAGATGCATTTCATGTGACTGTTGCAGGTCATGTGAAAGATGCTGGTCATGTGACTGTTGCAGGTCATTTGAAAGATGCTGGTCATGTGACTGTTGCAGGTCATTTGAAAGATGCTGGTCGTGAGACATGTGCAGGTCATTTGACTGTTGCAGGTCATGTGATATGTGCAGGTCATTTGACTGTTGCAGGTCATGTGTCATGTGCAGGTCATTTGACTGTTGCAGGTGATGTGATATGTGTAGGTCATTTGACTGTTGCGGGTCATTTGACTTTGCAAGTTATTGGCAGTTTTGTGTTGTGACAGTTGCAGGTCATGTGAGAGTTTCAGGCTATTTGGCAGTTGCAGGTAATTTGAGAGTTGCGGGTCATTTGATAGTTGCTGTTAATGTGTCAGTTGCAGGTTATTTGGCAGGACAGTTGCCGGTCATGTGACAGTTGCAGGTCATTTGACAGATGCATTTCATGTGACTGTTGCAGGTCATGTGAAAGATGCTGGTCATGTGACTGTTGCAGGTCATTTGAAAGATGCTGGTCATGTGACTGTTGCAGGTCATTTGAAAGATGCTGGTCGTGAGACATGTGCAGGTCATTTGACTGTTGCAGGTCATGTGTCATGTGCAGGTCATTTGACTGTTGCAGGTCATGTGTCATGTGCAGGTCATTTGACTGTTGCAGGTGATGTGATATGTGTAGGTCATTTGACTGTTGCAGGTCATTTGACATTGCAAGTTATTTGGCAGTTTTGTGTTGTGACAGTTGCAGGTCATGTGAGAGTTTCAGGCTATTTGGCAGTTGCAGGTAATTTGAGAGTTGCGGGTCATTTGACAGTTGCCGTTAATGCTTCAGTTGCAGGTTATTTGGCAGGACAGTTGCGGGTCATGTGACAGTTGCAGGTCATTTGACAGATGCATTTCATGTGACTGTTGCAGGTCATGTGAAAGATGCTGGTCATGTGACTGTTGCAGGTCATTTGAAAGATGCTGGTCATGTGACTGTTGCAGGTCATTTGAAAGATGCTGGTCGTGAGACATGTGCAGGTCATTTGACTGTTGCAGGTCATGTGATATGTGCAGGTCATTTGACTGTTGCAGGTCATGTGTCATGTGCAGGTCATTTGACTGTTGCAGGTGATGTGATATGTGTAGGTCATTTGACTGTTGCAGGTCATTTGACTTTGCAAGTTATTGGCAGTTTTGTGTTGTGACAGTTGCAGGTCATGTGAGAGTTTCAGGCTATTTGGCAGTTGCAGGTAATTTGAGAGTTGCGGGTCATTTGACAGTTGCCGTTAATGTGTCAGTTGCAGGTTATTTGGCAGGACAGTTGCAGGTCATTTAACAGTTGCTTGTCATGTGACAATTGCAGGTTATTTGTCAGTTGAGGGTTATGTGGGAGTTGTGAGTTAATTGGCACTTGCTGGTCATTTCACTGTTGCAGGTCATTTGACAATATACTGTAGTATATTTTTGGTATGATTTTATTTTTTATAAGGTTCTTTTTGTATTTGTCCACTTCTTTTCTAAATGTTAGTGTACTTTTATCTTATTTTATGTACATTAGTGTTTTTTTTATTGTATTTTTCTAAATTTTTCTATATTTAATGGAATGTGAAGACATTAATTCCACTCTAAAACTCCATCAGGTCAGGTCAGGCTTCGGTCTGCTACTGGTACCCTGTAACCCAGTACCACCTGCCTCAGGGTCGAGTCGTTGGCGATTAATCCATCATGTGATATGTGTAGTTCATTTGGCTGTTGCAGTCCGTTTGACCAGTTGCAAGTTATTTGGTAGTTGGGGGTTATTTGGCAGTTTCTGGTCATGTGACAGTTTGGGGGTAAAGTGTGAGTTTCAGGCTATTTGGCAGTTGCAGGTAATTTGAGAGTTGCGGGTCATTTGACAGTTGCCGTTAATGTGACAGTTGCAGGTTATTTGGCAGGACAGTTGCGGGTCAATTGACAGTTGCAGGTCATTTGACAGATGCATATCATGTGACTGTTGCAGGTCATGTGAAAGATGCTGGTCATGTGACTGTTGCAGGTCATTTGAAAGATGCTGGTCATGTGACTGTTGCAGGTCATTTGAAAGATGCTGGTCGTGAGACATGTGCAGGTCATTTGACTGTTGCAGGTCATGTGATATGTGCAGGTCATTTGACTGTTGCAGGTCATGTGTCATGTGCAGGTCATTTGACTGTTGCAGGTGATGTGATATGTGTTGGTCATTTGACTGTTGCAGGTCATTTGACATTGCAAGTTATTTGGCAGTTTTGTGTTGTGACAGTTGCAGGTCATGTGAGAGTTTCAGGCTATTTGGCAGTTGCAGGTAATTTGAGAGTTGCGGGTCATTTGACAGTTGCCGTTAATGCTTCAGTTGCAGGTTATTTGGCAGGACAGTTGCGGGTCATGTGACAGTTGCAGGTCATTTGACAGATGCATTTCATGTGACTGTTGCAGGTCATGTGAAAGATGCTGGTCATGTGACTGTTGCAGGTCATTTGAAAGATGCTGGTCATGTGACTGTTGCAGGTCATTTGAAAGATGCTGGTCGTGAGACATGTGCAGGTCATTTGACTGTTGCAGGTCATGTGATATGTGCAGGTCATTTGACTGTTGCAGGTCATGTGTCATGTGCAGGTCATTTGACTGTTGCAGGTGATGTGATATGTGTAGGTCATTTGACTGTTGCAGGTCATTTGACTTTGCAAGTTATTGGCAGTTTTGTGTTGTGACAGTTGCAGGTCATGTGAGAGTTTCAGGCTATTTGGCAGTTGCAGGTAATTTGAGAGTTGCGGGTCATTTGACAGTTGCCGTTAATGTGTCAGTTGCAGGTTATTTGGCAGGACAGTTGCAGGTCATTTAACAGTTGCTTGTCATGTGACAATTGCAGGTTATTTGTCAGTTGAGGGTTATGTGGGAGTTGTGAGTTAATTGGCACTTGCTGGTCATTTCACTGTTGCAGGTCATTTGACAATATACTGTAGTATATTTTTGGTATGATTTTATTTTTTATAAGGTTCTTTTTGTATTTGTCCACTTCTTTTCTAAATGTTAGTGTACTTTTATCTTATTTTATGTACATTAGTGTTTTTTTTATTGTATTTTTCTAAATTTTTCTATATTTAATGGAATGTGAAGACATTAATTCCACTCTAAAACTCCATCAGGTCAGGTCAGGCTTCGGTCTGCTACTGGTACCCTGTAACCCAGTACCACCTGCCTCAGGGTCGAGTCGTTGGCGATTAATCCATCATGTGATATGTGTAGTTCATTTGGCTGTTGCAGTCCGTTTGACCAGTTGCAAGTTATTTGGTACTTGGGGGTTATTTGGCAGTTTCTGGTCATGTGACAGTTGCGGGTAAAGTGTGAGTTTCAGGCCATTTGGCAGTTGCAGGTAATTTGAGAGTTGCGGGTCATTTGACAGTTGCCGTTAATGTGACAGTTGCAGGTTATTTGGCAGGACAGTTGCGGGTCAATTGACAGTTGCAGGTCATTTGACAGATGCATATCATGTGACTGTTGCAGGTCATGTGAAAGATGCTGGTCATGTGACTGTTGCAGGTCATTTGAAAGATGCTGGTCATGTGACTGTTGCAGGTCATTTGAAAGATGCTGGTCGTGAGACATGTGCAGGTCATTTGACTGTTGCAGGTCATGTGATATGTGCAGGTCATTTGACTGTTGCAGGTCATGTGTCATGTGCAGGTCATTTGACTGTTGCAGGTGATGTGATATGTGTAGGTCATTTGACTGTTGCAGGTCATTTGACTTTGCAAATTATTTGGCTGTTTTGTGTTGTGACAGTTGCAGGTCATGTGAGAGTTTCAGGCTATTTGGCAGTTGCAGGTAATTTGAGAGTTGCGGGTCATTTGACAGTTGCCGTTAATGTGTCAGTTGCAGGTTATTTGGCAGGACAGTTGCGGGTCATGTGACAGTTGCAGGTCATTTGACAGATGCATATCATGTGACTGTTGCAGGTCATGTGAAAGATGCTGGTCATGTGACTGTTGCAGGTCATTTGAAAGATGCTGGTCATGTGACTGTTGCAGGTCATTTGAAAGATGCTGGTCGTGAGACATGTGCAGGTCATTTGACTGTTGCAGGTCATGTGATATGTGCAGGTCATTTGACTGTTGCAGGTCATGTGTCATGTGCAGGTCATTTGACTGTTGCAGGTGATGTGATATGTGTAGGTCATTTGACTGTTGCAGGTCATTTGACTTTGCAAGTTATTTGGCAGTTTTGTGTTGACAGTTGCAGGTCATGTGAGAGTTTCAGGCTATTTGGCAGTTGCAGGTAATTTGAGAGTTGCGGGTCATTTGATAGTTGCTGTTAATGTGTCAGTTGCAGGTTATTTGGCAGGACAGTTGCGGGTCATGTGACAGTTGCAGGTCATTTGACAGATGCATTTCATGTGACTGTTGCAGGTCATGTGAAAGATGCTGGTCATGTGACTGTTGCAGGTCATTTGAAAGATGCTGGTCATGTGACTGTTGCAGGTCATTTGAAAGATGCTGGTCGTGAGACATGTGCAGGTCATTTGACTGTTGCAGGTCATGTGTCATGTGCAGGTCATTTGACTGTTGCAGGTCATGTGTCATGTGCAGGTCATTTGACTGTTGCAGGTGATGTGATATGTGTAGGTCATTTGACTGTTGCAGGTCATTTGACATTGCAAGTTATTTGGCAGTTTTGTGTTGTGACAGTTGCAGGTCATGTGAGAGTTTCAGGCTATTTGGCAGTTGCAGGTAATTTGAGAGTTGCGGGTCATTTGACAGTTGCCGTTAATGCTTCAGTTGCAGGTTATTTGGCAGGACAGTTGCGGGTCATGTGACAGTTGCAGGTCATTTGACAGATGCATTTCATGTGACTGTTGCAGGTCATGTGAAAGATGCTGGTCATGTGACTGTTGCAGGTCATTTGAAAGATGCTGGTCATGTGACTGTTGCAGGTCATTTGAAAGATGCTGGTCGTGAGACATGTGCAGGTCATTTGACTGTTGCAGGTCATGTGATATGTGCAGGTCATTTGACTGTTGCAGGTCATGTGTCATGTGCAGGTCATTTGACTGTTGCAGGTGATGTGATATGTGTAGGTCATTTGACTGTTGCGGGTCATTTGACTTTGCAAGTTATTGGCAGTTTTGTGTTGTGACAGTTGCAGGTCATGTGAGAGTTTCAGGCTATTTGGCAGTTGCAGGTAATTTGAGAGTTGCGGGTCATTTGATAGTTGCTGTTAATGTGTCAGTTGCAGGTTATTTGGCAGGACAGTTGCCGGTCATGTGACAGTTGCAGGTCATTTGACAGATGCATTTCATGTGACTGTTGCAGGTCATGTGAAAGATGCTGGTCATGTGACTGTTGCAGGTCATTTGAAAGATGCTGGTCATGTGACTGTTGCAGGTCATTTGAAAGATGCTGGTCGTGAGACATGTGCAGGTCATTTGACTGTTGCAGGTCATGTGTCATGTGCAGGTCATTTGACTGTTGCAGGTCATGTGTCATGTGCAGGTCATTTGACTGTTGCAGGTGATGTGATATGTGTAGGTCATTTGACTGTTGCAGGTCATTTGACATTGCAAGTTATTTGGCAGTTTTGTGTTGTGACAGTTGCAGGTCATGTGAGAGTTTCAGGCTATTTGGCAGTTGCAGGTAATTTGAGAGTTGCGGGTCATTTGACAGTTGCCGTTAATGCTTCAGTTGCAGGTTATTTGGCAGGACAGTTGCGGGTCATGTGACAGTTGCAGGTCATTTGACAGATGCATTTCATGTGACTGTTGCAGGTCATGTGAAAGATGCTGGTCATGTGACTGTTGCAGGTCATTTGAAAGATGCTGGTCATGTGACTGTTGCAGGTCATTTGAAAGATGCTGGTCGTGAGACATGTGCAGGTCATTTGACTGTTGCAGGTCATGTGATATGTGCAGGTCATTTGACTGTTGCAGGTCATGTGTCATGTGCAGGTCATTTGACTGTTGCAGGTGATGTGATATGTGTAGGTCATTTGACTGTTGCGGGTCATTTGACTTTGCAAGTTATTGGCAGTTTTGTGTTGTGACAGTTGCAGGTCATGTGAGAGTTTCAGGCTATTTGGCAGTTGCAGGTAATTTGAGAGTTGCGGGTCATTTGATAGTTGCTGTTAATGTGTCAGTTGCAGGTTATTTGGCAGGACAGTTGCCGGTCATGTGACAGTTGCAGGTCATTTGACAGATGCATTTCATGTGACTGTTGCAGGTCATGTGAAAGATGCTGGTCATGTGACTGTTGCAGGTCATTTGAAAGATGCTGGTCATGTGACTGTTGCAGGTCATTTGAAAGATGCTGGTCGTGAGACATGTGCAGGTCATTTGACTGTTGCAGGTCATGTGTCATGTGCAGGTCATTTGACTGTTGCAGGTCATGTGTCATGTGCAGGTCATTTGACTGTTGCAGGTGATGTGATATGTGTAGGTCATTTGACTGTTGCAGGTCATTTGACATTGCAAGTTATTTGGCAGTTTTGTGTTGTGACAGTTGCAGGTCATGTGAGAGTTTCAGGCTATTTGGCAGTTGCAGGTAATTTGAGAGTTGCGGGTCATTTGACAGTTGCCGTTAATGCTTCAGTTGCAGGTTATTTGGCAGGACAGTTGCGGGTCATGTGACAGTTGCAGGTCATTTGACAGATGCATTTCATGTGACTGTTGCAGGTCATGTGAAAGATGCTGGTCATGTGACTGTTGCAGGTCATTTGAAAGATGCTGGTCATGTGACTGTTGCAGGTCATTTGAAAGATGCTGGTCGTGAGACATGTGCAGGTCATTTGACTGTTGCAGGTCATGTGATATGTGCAGGTCATTTGACTGTTGCAGGTCATGTGTCATGTGCAGGTCATTTGACTGTTGCAGGTGATGTGATATGTGTAGGTCATTTGACTGTTGCAGGTCATTTGACTTTGCAAGTTATTGGCAGTTTTGTGTTGTGACAGTTGCAGGTCATGTGAGAGTTTCAGGCTATTTGGCAGTTGCAGGTAATTTGAGAGTTGCGGGTCATTTGACAGTTGCCGTTAATGTGTCAGTTGCAGGTTATTTGGCAGGACAGTTGCAGGTCATTTAACAGTTGCTTGTCATGTGACAATTGCAGGTTATTTGTCAGTTGAGGGTTATGTGGGAGTTGTGAGTTAATTGGCACTTGCTGGTCATTTCACTGTTGCAGGTCATTTGACAATATACTGTAGTATATTTTTGGTATGATTTTATTTTTTATAAGGTTCTTTTTGTATTTGTCCACTTCTTTTCTAAATGTTAGTGTACTTTTATCTTATTTTATGTACATTAGTGTTTTTTTTATTGTATTTTTCTAAATTTTTCTATATTTAATGGAATGTGAAGACATTAATTCCACTCTAAAACTCCATCAGGTCAGGTCAGGCTTCGGTCTGCTACTGGTACCCTGTAACCCAGTACCACCTGCCTCAGGGTCGAGTCGTTGGCGATTAATCCATCATGTGATATGTGTAGTTCATTTGGCTGTTGCAGTCCGTTTGACCAGTTGCAAGTTATTTGGTAGTTGGGGGTTATTTGGCAGTTTCTGGTCATGTGACAGTTTGGGGGTAAAGTGTGAGTTTCAGGCTATTTGGCAGTTGCAGGTAATTTGAGAGTTGCGGGTCATTTGACAGTTGCCGTTAATGTGACAGTTGCAGGTTATTTGGCAGGACAGTTGCGGGTCAATTGACAGTTGCAGGTCATTTGACAGATGCATATCATGTGACTGTTGCAGGTCATGTGAAAGATGCTGGTCATGTGACTGTTGCAGGTCATTTGAAAGATGCTGGTCATGTGACTGTTGCAGGTCATTTGAAAGATGCTGGTCGTGAGACATGTGCAGGTCATTTGACTGTTGCAGGTCATGTGATATGTGCAGGTCATTTGACTGTTGCAGGTCATGTGTCATGTGCAGGTCATTTGACTGTTGCAGGTGATGTGATATGTGTTGGTCATTTGACTGTTGCAGGTCATTTGACATTGCAAGTTATTTGGCAGTTTTGTGTTGTGACAGTTGCAGGTCATGTGAGAGTTTCAGGCTATTTGGCAGTTGCAGGTAATTTGAGAGTTGCGGGTCATTTGACAGTTGCCGTTAATGCTTCAGTTGCAGGTTATTTGGCAGGACAGTTGCGGGTCATGTGACAGTTGCAGGTCATTTGACAGATGCATTTCATGTGACTGTTGCAGGTCATGTGAAAGATGCTGGTCATGTGACTGTTGCAGGTCATTTGAAAGATGCTGGTCATGTGACTGTTGCAGGTCATTTGAAAGATGCTGGTCGTGAGACATGTGCAGGTCATTTGACTGTTGCAGGTCATGTGATATGTGCAGGTCATTTGACTGTTGCAGGTCATGTGTCATGTGCAGGTCATTTGACTGTTGCAGGTGATGTGATATGTGTAGGTCATTTGACTGTTGCAGGTCATTTGACTTTGCAAGTTATTGGCAGTTTTGTGTTGTGACAGTTGCAGGTCATGTGAGAGTTTCAGGCTATTTGGCAGTTGCAGGTAATTTGAGAGTTGCGGGTCATTTGACAGTTGCCGTTAATGTGTCAGTTGCAGGTTATTTGGCAGGACAGTTGCAGGTCATTTAACAGTTGCTTGTCATGTGACAATTGCAGGTTATTTGTCAGTTGAGGGTTATGTGGGAGTTGTGAGTTAATTGGCACTTGCTGGTCATTTCACTGTTGCAGGTCATTTGACAATATACTGTAGTATATTTTTGGTATGATTTTATTTTTTATAAGGTTCTTTTTGTATTTGTCCACTTCTTTTCTAAATGTTAGTGTACTTTTATCTTATTTTATGTACATTAGTGTTTTTTTTATTGTATTTTTCTAAATTTTTCTATATTTAATGGAATGTGAAGACATTAATTCCACTCTAAAACTCCATCAGGTCAGGTCAGGCTTCGGTCTGCTACTGGTACCCTGTAACCCAGTACCACCTGCCTCAGGGTCGAGTCGTTGGCGATTAATCCATCATGTGATATGTGTAGTTCATTTGGCTGTTGCAGTCCGTTTGACCAGTTGCAAGTTATTTGGTACTTGGGGGTTATTTGGCAGTTTCTGGTCATGTGACAGTTGCGGGTAAAGTGTGAGTTTCAGGCCATTTGGCAGTTGCAGGTAATTTGAGAGTTGCGGGTCATTTGACAGTTGCCGTTAATGTGACAGTTGCAGGTTATTTGGCAGGACAGTTGCGGGTCAATTGACAGTTGCAGGTCATTTGACAGATGCATATCATGTGACTGTTGCAGGTCATGTGAAAGATGCTGGTCATGTGACTGTTGCAGGTCATTTGAAAGATGCTGGTCATGTGACTGTTGCAGGTCATTTGAAAGATGCTGGTCGTGAGACATGTGCAGGTCATTTGACTGTTGCAGGTCATGTGATATGTGCAGGTCATTTGACTGTTGCAGGTCATGTGTCATGTGCAGGTCATTTGACTGTTGCAGGTGATGTGATATGTGTAGGTCATTTGACTGTTGCAGGTCATTTGACTTTGCAAATTATTTGGCTGTTTTGTGTTGTGACAGTTGCAGGTCATGTGAGAGTTTCAGGCTATTTGGCAGTTGCAGGTAATTTGAGAGTTGCGGGTCATTTGACAGTTGCCGTTAATGTGTCAGTTGCAGGTTATTTGGCAGGACAGTTGCGGGTCATGTGACAGTTGCAGGTCATTTGACAGATGCATATCATGTGACTGTTGCAGGTCATGTGAAAGATGCTGGTCATGTGACTGTTGCAGGTCATTTGAAAGATGCTGGTCATGTGACTGTTGCAGGTCATTTGAAAGATGCTGGTCGTGAGACATGTGCAGGTCATTTGACTGTTGCAGGTCATGTGATATGTGCAGGTCATTTGACTGTTGCAGGTCATGTGTCATGTGCAGGTCATTTGACTGTTGCAGGTGATGTGATATGTGTAGGTCATTTGACTGTTGCAGGTCATTTGACTTTGCAAGTTATTTGGCAGTTTTGTGTTGACAGTTGCAGGTCATGTGAGAGTTTCAGGCTATTTGGCAGTTGCAGGTAATTTGAGAGTTGCGGGTCATTTGATAGTTGCTGTTAATGTGTCAGTTGCAGGTTATTTGGCAGGACAGTTGCGGGTCATGTGACAGTTGCAGGTCATTTGACAGATGCATTTCATGTGACTGTTGCAGGTCATGTGAAAGATGCTGGTCATGTGACTGTTGCAGGTCATTTGAAAGATGCTGGTCATGTGACTGTTGCAGGTCATTTGAAAGATGCTGGTCGTGAGACATGTGCAGGTCATTTGACTGTTGCAGGTCATGTGTCATGTGCAGGTCATTTGACTGTTGCAGGTCATGTGTCATGTGCAGGTCATTTGACTGTTGCAGGTGATGTGATATGTGTAGGTCATTTGACTGTTGCAGGTCATTTGACATTGCAAGTTATTTGGCAGTTTTGTGTTGTGACAGTTGCAGGTCATGTGAGAGTTTCAGGCTATTTGGCAGTTGCAGGTAATTTGAGAGTTGCGGGTCATTTGACAGTTGCCGTTAATGCTTCAGTTGCAGGTTATTTGGCAGGACAGTTGCGGGTCATGTGACAGTTGCAGGTCATTTGACAGATGCATTTCATGTGACTGTTGCAGGTCATGTGAAAGATGCTGGTCATGTGACTGTTGCAGGTCATTTGAAAGATGCTGGTCATGTGACTGTTGCAGGTCATTTGAAAGATGCTGGTCGTGAGACATGTGCAGGTCATTTGACTGTTGCAGGTCATGTGATATGTGCAGGTCATTTGACTGTTGCAGGTCATGTGTCATGTGCAGGTCATTTGACTGTTGCAGGTGATGTGATATGTGTAGGTCATTTGACTGTTGCGGGTCATTTGACTTTGCAAGTTATTGGCAGTTTTGTGTTGTGACAGTTGCAGGTCATGTGAGAGTTTCAGGCTATTTGGCAGTTGCAGGTAATTTGAGAGTTGCGGGTCATTTGATAGTTGCTGTTAATGTGTCAGTTGCAGGTTATTTGGCAGGACAGTTGCCGGTCATGTGACAGTTGCAGGTCATTTGACAGATGCATTTCATGTGACTGTTGCAGGTCATGTGAAAGATGCTGGTCATGTGACTGTTGCAGGTCATTTGAAAGATGCTGGTCATGTGACTGTTGCAGGTCATTTGAAAGATGCTGGTCGTGAGACATGTGCAGGTCATTTGACTGTTGCAGGTCATGTGTCATGTGCAGGTCATTTGACTGTTGCAGGTCATGTGTCATGTGCAGGTCATTTGACTGTTGCAGGTGATGTGATATGTGTAGGTCATTTGACTGTTGCAGGTCATTTGACATTGCAAGTTATTTGGCAGTTTTGTGTTGTGACAGTTGCAGGTCATGTGAGAGTTTCAGGCTATTTGGCAGTTGCAGGTAATTTGAGAGTTGCGGGTCATTTGACAGTTGCCGTTAATGCTTCAGTTGCAGGTTATTTGGCAGGACAGTTGCGGGTCATGTGACAGTTGCAGGTCATTTGACAGATGCATTTCATGTGACTGTTGCAGGTCATGTGAAAGATGCTGGTCATGTGACTGTTGCAGGTCATTTGAAAGATGCTGGTCATGTGACTGTTGCAGGTCATTTGAAAGATGCTGGTCGTGAGACATGTGCAGGTCATTTGACTGTTGCAGGTCATGTGATATGTGCAGGTCATTTGACTGTTGCAGGTCATGTGTCATGTGCAGGTCATTTGACTGTTGCAGGTGATGTGATATGTGTAGGTCATTTGACTGTTGCGGGTCATTTGACTTTGCAAGTTATTGGCAGTTTTGTGTTGTGACAGTTGCAGGTCATGTGAGAGTTTCAGGCTATTTGGCAGTTGCAGGTAATTTGAGAGTTGCGGGTCATTTGATAGTTGCTGTTAATGTGTCAGTTGCAGGTTATTTGGCAGGACAGTTGCCGGTCATGTGACAGTTGCAGGTCATTTGACAGATGCATTTCATGTGACTGTTGCAGGTCATGTGAAAGATGCTGGTCATGTGACTGTTGCAGGTCATTTGAAAGATGCTGGTCATGTGACTGTTGCAGGTCATTTGAAAGATGCTGGTCGTGAGACATGTGCAGGTCATTTGACTGTTGCAGGTCATGTGTCATGTGCAGGTCATTTGACTGTTGCAGGTCATGTGTCATGTGCAGGTCATTTGACTGTTGCAGGTGATGTGATATGTGTAGGTCATTTGACTGTTGCAGGTCATTTGACATTGCAAGTTATTTGGCAGTTTTGTGTTGTGACAGTTGCAGGTCATGTGAGAGTTTCAGGCTATTTGGCAGTTGCAGGTAATTTGAGAGTTGCGGGTCATTTGACAGTTGCCGTTAATGCTTCAGTTGCAGGTTATTTGGCAGGACAGTTGCGGGTCATGTGACAGTTGCAGGTCATTTGACAGATGCATTTCATGTGACTGTTGCAGGTCATGTGAAAGATGCTGGTCATGTGACTGTTGCAGGTCATTTGAAAGATGCTGGTCATGTGACTGTTGCAGGTCATTTGAAAGATGCTGGTCGTGAGACATGTGCAGGTCATTTGACTGTTGCAGGTCATGTGATATGTGCAGGTCATTTGACTGTTGCAGGTCATGTGTCATGTGCAGGTCATTTGACTGTTGCAGGTGATGTGATATGTGTAGGTCATTTGACTGTTGCGGGTCATTTGACTTTGCAAGTTATTGGCAGTTTTGTGTTGTGACAGTTGCAGGTCATGTGAGAGTTTCAGGCTATTTGGCAGTTGCAGGTAATTTGAGAGTTGCGGGTCATTTGATAGTTGCTGTTAATGTGTCAGTTGCAGGTTATTTGGCAGGACAGTTGCCGGTCATGTGACAGTTGCAGGTCATTTGACAGATGCATTTCATGTGACTGTTGCAGGTCATGTGAAAGATGCTGGTCATGTGACTGTTGCAGGTCATTTGAAAGATGCTGGTCATGTGACTGTTGCAGGTCATTTGAAAGATGCTGGTCGTGAGACATGTGCAGGTCATTTGACTGTTGCAGGTCATGTGTCATGTGCAGGTCATTTGACTGTTGCAGGTCATGTGTCATGTGCAGGTCATTTGACTGTTGCAGGTGATGTGATATGTGTAGGTCATTTGACTGTTGCAGGTCATTTGACATTGCAAGTTATTTGGCAGTTTTGTGTTGTGACAGTTGCAGGTCATGTGAGAGTTTCAGGCTATTTGGCAGTTGCAGGTAATTTGAGAGTTGCGGGTCATTTGACAGTTGCCGTTAATGCTTCAGTTGCAGGTTATTTGGCAGGACAGTTGCGGGTCATGTGACAGTTGCAGGTCATTTGACAGATGCATTTCATGTGACTGTTGCAGGTCATGTGAAAGATGCTGGTCATGTGACTGTTGCAGGTCATTTGAAAGATGCTGGTCATGTGACTGTTGCAGGTCATTTGAAAGATGCTGGTCGTGAGACATGTGCAGGTCATTTGACTGTTGCAGGTCATGTGATATGTGCAGGTCATTTGACTGTTGCAGGTCATGTGTCATGTGCAGGTCATTTGACTGTTGCAGGTGATGTGATATGTGTAGGTCATTTGACTGTTGCAGGTCATTTGACTTTGCAAGTTATTGGCAGTTTTGTGTTGTGACAGTTGCAGGTCATGTGAGAGTTTCAGGCTATTTGGCAGTTGCAGGTAATTTGAGAGTTGCGGGTCATTTGACAGTTGCCGTTAATGTGTCAGTTGCAGGTTATTTGGCAGGACAGTTGCAGGTCATTTAACAGTTGCTTGTCATGTGACAATTGCAGGTTATTTGTCAGTTGAGGGTTATGTGGGAGTTGTGAGTTAATTGGCACTTGCTGGTCATTTCACTGTTGCAGGTCATTTGACAATATACTGTAGTATATTTTTGGTATGATTTTATTTTTTATAAGGTTCTTTTTGTATTTGTCCACTTCTTTTCTAAATGTTAGTGTACTTTTATCTTATTTTATGTACATTAGTGTTTTTTTTATTGTATTTTTCTAAATTTTTCTATATTTAATGGAATGTGAAGACATTAATTCCACTCTAAAACTCCATCAGGTCAGGTCAGGCTTCGGTCTGCTACTGGTACCCTGTAACCCAGTACCACCTGCCTCAGGGTCGAGTCGTTGGCGATTAATCCATCATGTGATATGTGTAGTTCATTTGGCTGTTGCAGTCCGTTTGACCAGTTGCAAGTTATTTGGTACTTGGGGGTTATTTGGCAGTTTCTGGTCATGTGACAGTTGCGGGTAAAGTGTGAGTTTCAGGCCATTTGGCAGTTGCAGGTAATTTGAGAGTTGCGGGTCATTTGACAGTTGCCGTTAATGTGACAGTTGCAGGTTATTTGGCAGGACAGTTGCGGGTCAATTGACAGTTGCAGGTCATTTGACAGATGCATATCATGTGACTGTTGCAGGTCATGTGAAAGATGCTGGTCATGTGACTGTTGCAGGTCATTTGAAAGATGCTGGTCATGTGACTGTTGCAGGTCATTTGAAAGATGCTGGTCGTGAGACATGTGCAGGTCATTTGACTGTTGCAGGTCATGTGATATGTGCAGGTCATTTGACTGTTGCAGGTCATGTGTCATGTGCAGGTCATTTGACTGTTGCAGGTGATGTGATATGTGTAGGTCATTTGACTGTTGCAGGTCATTTGACTTTGCAAATTATTTGGTTGTTTTGTGTTGTGACAGTTGCAGGTCATGTGAGAGTTTCAGGCTATTTGGCAGTTGCAGGTAATTTGAGAGTTGCGGGTCATTTGACAGTTGCCGTTAATGTGTCAGTTGCAGGTTATTTGGCAGGACAGTTGCGGGTCATGTGACAGTTGCAGGTCATTTGACAGATGCATATCATGTGACTGTTGCAGGTCATGTGAAAGATGCTGGTCATGTGACTGTTGCAGGTCATTTGAAAGATGCTGGTCATGTGACTGTTGCAGGTCATTTGAAAGATGCTGGTCGTGAGACATGTGCAGGTCATTTGACTGTTGCAGGTCATGTGATATGTGCAGGTCATTTGACTGTTGCAGGTCATGTGTCATGTGCAGGTCATTTGACTGTTGCAGGTGATGTGATATGTGTAGGTCATTTGACTGTTGCAGGTCATTTGACTTTGCAAGTTATTTGGCAGTTTTGTGTTGACAGTTGCAGGTCATGTGAGAGTTTCAGGCTATTTGGCAGTTGCAGGTAATTTGAGAGTTGCGGGTCATTTGATAGTTGCTGTTAATGTGTCAGTTGCAGGTTATTTGGCAGGACAGTTGCGGGTCATGTGACAGTTGCAGGTCATTTGACAGATGCATTTCATGTGACTGTTGCAGGTCATGTGAAAGATGCTGGTCATGTGACTGTTGCAGGTCATTTGAAAGATGCTGGTCATGTGACTGTTGCAGGTCATTTGAAAGATGCTGGTCGTGAGACATGTGCAGGTCATTTGACTGTTGCAGGTCATGTGTCATGTGCAGGTCATTTGACTGTTGCAGGTCATGTGTCATGTGCAGGTCATTTGACTGTTGCAGGTGATGTGATATGTGTAGGTCATTTGACTGTTGCAGGTCATTTGACATTGCAAGTTATTTGGCAGTTTTGTGTTGTGACAGTTGCAGGTCATGTGAGAGTTTCAGGCTATTTGGCAGTTGCAGGTAATTTGAGAGTTGCGGGTCATTTGACAGTTGCCGTTAATGCTTCAGTTGCAGGTTATTTGGCAGGACAGTTGCGGGTCATGTGACAGTTGCAGGTCATTTGACAGATGCATTTCATGTGACTGTTGCAGGTCATGTGAAAGATGCTGGTCATGTGACTGTTGCAGGTCATTTGAAAGATGCTGGTCATGTGACTGTTGCAGGTCATTTGAAAGATGCTGGTCGTGAGACATGTGCAGGTCATTTGACTGTTGCAGGTCATGTGATATGTGCAGGTCATTTGACTGTTGCAGGTCATGTGTCATGTGCAGGTCATTTGACTGTTGCAGGTGATGTGATATGTGTAGGTCATTTGACTGTTGCGGGTCATTTGACTTTGCAAGTTATTGGCAGTTTTGTGTTGTGACAGTTGCAGGTCATGTGAGAGTTTCAGGCTATTTGGCAGTTGCAGGTAATTTGAGAGTTGCGGGTCATTTGATAGTTGCTGTTAATGTGTCAGTTGCAGGTTATTTGGCAGGACAGTTGCCGGTCATGTGACAGTTGCAGGTCATTTGACAGATGCATTTCATGTGACTGTTGCAGGTCATGTGAAAGATGCTGGTCATGTGACTGTTGCAGGTCATTTGAAAGATGCTGGTCATGTGACTGTTGCAGGTCATTTGAAAGATGCTGGTCGTGAGACATGTGCAGGTCATTTGACTGTTGCAGGTCATGTGTCATGTGCAGGTCATTTGACTGTTGCAGGTCATGTGTCATGTGCAGGTCATTTGACTGTTGCAGGTGATGTGATATGTGTAGGTCATTTGACTGTTGCAGGTCATTTGACATTGCAAGTTATTTGGCAGTTTTGTGTTGTGACAGTTGCAGGTCATGTGAGAGTTTCAGGCTATTTGGCAGTTGCAGGTAATTTGAGAGTTGCGGGTCATTTGACAGTTGCCGTTAATGCTTCAGTTGCAGGTTATTTGGCAGGACAGTTGCGGGTCATGTGACAGTTGCAGGTCATTTGACAGATGCATTTCATGTGACTGTTGCAGGTCATGTGAAAGATGCTGGTCATGTGACTGTTGCAGGTCATTTGAAAGATGCTGGTCATGTGACTGTTGCAGGTCATTTGAAAGATGCTGGTCGTGAGACATGTGCAGGTCATTTGACTGTTGCAGGTCATGTGATATGTGCAGGTCATTTGACTGTTGCAGGTCATGTGTCATGTGCAGGTCATTTGACTGTTGCAGGTGATGTGATATGTGTAGGTCATTTGACTGTTGCAGGTCATTTGACTTTGCAAGTTATTGGCAGTTTTGTGTTGTGACAGTTGCAGGTCATGTGAGAGTTTCAGGCTATTTGGCAGTTGCAGGTAATTTGAGAGTTGCGGGTCATTTGACAGTTGCCGTTAATGTGTCAGTTGCAGGTTATTTGGCAGGACAGTTGCAGGTCATTTAACAGTTGCTTGTCATGTGACAATTGCAGGTTATTTGTCAGTTGAGGGTTATGTGGGAGTTGTGAGTTAATTGGCACTTGCTGGTCATTTCACTGTTGCAGGTCATTTGACAATATACTGTAGTATATTTTTGGTATGATTTTATTTTTTATAAGGTTCTTTTTGTATTTGTCCACTTCTTTTCTAAATGTTAGTGTACTTTTATCTTATTTTATGTACATTAGTGTTTTTTTTATTGTATTTTTCTAAATTTTTCTATATTTAATGGAATGTGAAGACATTAATTCCACTCTAAAACTCCATCAGGTCAGGTCAGGCTTCGGTCTGCTACTGGTACCCTGTAACCCAGTACCACCTGCCTCAGGGTCGAGTCGTTGGCGATTAATCCATCATGTGATATGTGTAGTTCATTTGGCTGTTGCAGTCCGTTTGACCAGTTGCAAGTTATTTGGTAGTTGGGGGTTATTTGGCAGTTTCTGGTCATGTGACAGTTGCGGGTAAAGTGTGAGTTTCAGGCCATTTGGCAGTTGCAGGTAATTTGAGAGTTGCGGGTCATTTGACAGTTGCCGTTAATGTGACAGTTGCAGGTTATTTGGCAGGACAGTTGCGGGTCAATTGACAGTTGCAGGTCATTTGACAGATGCATATCATGTGACTGTTGCAGGTCATGTGAAAGATGCTGGTCATGTGACTGTTGCAGGTCATTTGAAAGATGCTGGTCATGTGACTGTTGCAGGTCATTTGAAAGATGCTGGTCGTGAGACATGTGCAGGTCATTTGACTGTTGCAGGTCATGTGATATGTGCAGGTCATTTGACTGTTGCAGGTCATGTGTCATGTGCAGGTCATTTGACTGTTGCAGGTGATGTGATATGTGTAGGTCATTTGACTGTTGCAGGTCATTTGACATTGCAAGTTATTTGGCAGTTTTGTGTTGTGACAGTTGCAGGTCATGTGAGAGTTTCAGGCTATTTGGTAGTTGCAGGTAATTTGAGAGTTGCGGGTCATTTGACAGTGTCCGTTAATGTGTCAGTTGCAGGTTATTTGGCAGGACAGTTGCGGGTCATGTGACAGTTGCAGGTCATTTGACAGATGCATTTCATGTGACTGTTGCAGGTCATGTGAAAGATGCTGGTCATGTGGCTGTTGCAGGTCATTTGAAAGATGCTGGTCATGTGACTGTTGCAGGTCATTTGAAAGATGCTGGTCGTGAGACATGTGCAGGTCATTTGACTGTTGCAGGTCATGTGATATGTGCAGGTCATTTGACTGTTGCAGGTCATGTGATATGTGCAGGTCATTTGACTGTTGCAGGTCATGTGTCATGTGCAGGTCATTTGACTGTTGCAGGTGATGTGATATGTGTAGGTCATTTGACTGTTGCAGGTCATTTGACATTGCAAGTTATTTGGCAGTTTTGTGTTGTGACAGTTGCAGGTCATGTGAGAGTTTCAGGCTATTTGGCAGTTGCAGGTAATTTGAGAGTTGCGGGTCATTTGACAGTTGCCGTTAATGTGTCAGTTGCAGGTTATTTGGCAGGACAGTTGCGGGTCATGTGACAGTTGCAGGTCATTTGACAGATGCATTTCATGTGACTGTTGCAGGTCATGTGAAAGATGCTGGTCATGTGACTGTTGCAGGTCATTTGAAAGATGCTGGTCATGTGACTGTTGCAGGTCATTTGAAAGATGCTGGTCGTGAGACATGTGCAGGTCATTTGACTGTTGCAGGTCATGTGATATGTGCAGGTCATTTGACTGTTGCAGGTCATGTGTCATGTGCAGGTCATTTGACTGTTGCAGGTGATGTGATATGTGTAGGTCATTTGACTGTTGCAGGTCATTTGACATTGCAAGTTATTTGGCAGTTTTGTGTTGTGACAGTTGCAGGTCATGTGAGAGTTTCAGGCTATTTGGCAGTTGCAGGTAATTTGAGAGTTGCGGGTCATTTGACAGTTGCCGTTAATGTGTCAGTTGCAGGTTATTTGGCAGGACAGTTGCGGGTCATGTGACAGTTGCAGGTCATTTGACAGATGCATTTCATGTGACTGTTGCAGGTCATGTGAAAGATGCTGGTCATGTGACTGTTGCAGGTCATTTGAAAGATGCTGGTCATGTGACTGTTGCAGGTCATTTGAAAGATGCTGGTCGTGAGACATGTGCAGGTCATTTGACTGTTGCAGGTCATGTGATATGTGCAGGTCATTTGACTGTTGCAGGTCATGTGTCATGTGCAGGTCATTTGACTGTTGCAGGTGATGTGATATGTGTAGGTCATTTGACTGTTGCGGGTCATTTGACTTTGCAAGTTATTGGCAGTTTTGTGTTGTGACAGTTGCAGGTCATGTGAGAGTTTCAGGCTATTTGGCAGTTGCAGGTAATTTGAGAGTTGCGGGTCATTTGACAGTTGCGGTTAATGTGTCAGTTGCAGGTTATTTGGCAGGACAGTTGCGGGTCAATTGACAGTTGCAGGTCATTTAACAGTTGCTTGTCATGTGACAATTGCAGGTTATTTGTCAGTTGAGGGTTATGTGGGAGTTGTGAGTTAATTGGCACTTGCTGGTCATTTCACTGTTGCAGGTCATTTGACAATATACTGTAGTATATTTTTGGTATGATTTTATTTTTTATAAGGTTCTTTTTGTATTTGTCCACTTCTTTACTAAATGTTAGTGTACTTTTATCTTATTTTATGTACATTAGTGTTTTTTTTATTGTATTTTTCTAAATTTTTCTATATTTAATGGAATGTGAAGATATTAATTCCACTCTAAAACTCCATCAGGTCAGGTCAGGCTTCGGTCTGCTACTGGTACCCTGTAACCCAGTACCACCTGCCTCAGGGTCGAGTTGTTGGCGATTAATCCATCATGTGATATGTGTAGTTCATTTGGCTGTTGCAGTCCGTTTGACCAGTTGCAAGTTATTTGGTAGTTGGGGGTTATTTGGCAGTTTCTGGTCATGTGACAGTTGCGGGTAAAGTGTGAGTTTCAGGCTATTTGGCAGTTGCAGGTAATTTGAGAGTTGCGGGTCATTTGACAGTTGCCGTTAATGTGACAGTTGCAGGTTATTTGGCAGGACAGTTGCGGGTCAATTGACAGTTGCAGGTCATTTGACAGATGCATATCATGTGACTGTTGCAGGTCATGTGAAAGATGCTGGTCATGTGACTGTTGCAGGTCATTTGAAAGATGCTGGTCATGTGACTGTTGCAGGTCATTTGAAAGATGCTGGTCGTGAGACATGTGCAGGTCATTTGACTGTTGCAGGTCATGTGATATGTGCAGGTCATTTGACTGTTGCAGGTCATGTGTCATGTGCAGGTCATTTGACTGTTGCAGGTGATGTGATATGTGTAGGTCATTTGACTGTTGCAGGTCATTTGACTTTGCAAGTTATTTGGCAGTTTTGTGTTGACAGTTGCAGGTCACGTGAGAGTTTCAGGCTATTTGGCAGTTGCAGGTAATTTGAGAGTTGCGGGTCATTTGATAGTTGCTGTTAATGTGTCAGTTGCAGGTTATTTGGCAGGACAGTTGCGGGTCATGTGACAGTTGCAGGTCATTTGACAGATGCATTTCATGTGACTGTTGCAGGTCATGTGAAAGATGCTGGTCATGTGACTGTTGCAGGTCATTTGAAAGATGCTGGTCATGTGACTGTTGCAGGTCATTTGAAAGATGCTGGTCGTGAGACATGTGCAGGTCATTTGACTGTTGCAGGTCATGTGTCATGTGCAGGTCATTTGACTGTTGCAGGTCATGTGTCATGTGCAGGTCATTTGACTGTTGCAGGTGATGTGATATGTGTAGGTCATTTGACTGTTGCAGGTCATTTGACATTGCAAGTTATTTGGCAGTTTTGTGTTGTGACAGTTGCAGGTCATGTGAGAGTTTCAGGCTATTTGGCAGTTGCAGGTAATTTGAGAGTTGCGGGTCATTTGACAGTTGCCGTTAATGCTTCAGTTGCAGGTTATTTGGCAGGACAGTTGCGGGTCATGTGACAGTTGCAGGTCATTTGACAGATGCATTTCATGTGACTGTTGCAGGTCATGTGAAAGATGCTGGTCATGTGACTGTTGCAGGTCATTTGAAAGATGCTGGTCATGTGACTGTTGCAGGTCATTTGAAAGATGCTGGTCGTGAGACATGTGCAGGTCATTTGACTGTTGCAGGTCATGTGATATGTGCAGGTCATTTGACTGTTGCAGGTCATGTGTCATGTGCAGGTCATTTGACTGTTGCAGGTGATGTGATATGTGTAGGTCATTTGACTGTTGCGGGTCATTTGACTTTGCAAGTTATTGGCAGTTTTGTGTTGTGACAGTTGCAGGTCATGTGAGAGTTTCAGGCTATTTGGCAGTTGCAGGTAATTTGAGAGTTGCGGGTCATTTGATAGTTGCTGTTAATGTGTCAGTTGCAGGTTATTTGGCAGGACAGTTGCCGGTCATGTGACAGTTGCAGGTCATTTGACAGATGCATTTCATGTGACTGTTGCAGGTCATGTGAAAGATGCTGGTCATGTGACTGTTGCAGGTCATTTGAAAGATGCTGGTCATGTGACTGTTGCAGGTCATTTGAAAGATGCTGGTCGTGAGACATGTGCAGGTCATTTGACTGTTGCAGGTCATGTGTCATGTGCAGGTCATTTGACTGTTGCAGGTCATGTGTCATGTGCAGGTCATTTGACTGTTGCAGGTGATGTGATATGTGTAGGTCATTTGACTGTTGCAGGTCATTTGACATTGCAAGTTATTTGGCAGTTTTGTGTTGTGACAGTTGCAGGTCATGTGAGAGTTTCAGGCTATTTGGCAGTTGCAGGTAATTTGAGAGTTGCGGGTCATTTGACAGTTGCCGTTAATGCTTCAGTTGCAGGTTATTTGGCAGGACAGTTGCGGGTCATGTGACAGTTGCAGGTCATTTGACAGATGCATTTCATGTGACTGTTGCAGGTCATGTGAAAGATGCTGGTCATGTGACTGTTGCAGGTCATTTGAAAGATGCTGGTCATGTGACTGTTGCAGGTCATTTGAAAGATGCTGGTCGTGAGACATGTGCAGGTCATTTGACTGTTGCAGGTCATGTGATATGTGCAGGTCATTTGACTGTTGCAGGTCATGTGTCATGTGCAGGTCATTTGACTGTTGCAGGTGATGTGATATGTGTAGGTCATTTGACTGTTGCAGGTCATTTGACTTTGCAAGTTATTGGCAGTTTTGTGTTGTGACAGTTGCAGGTCATGTGAGAGTTTCAGGCTATTTGGCAGTTGCAGGTAATTTGAGAGTTGCGGGTCATTTGACAGTTGCCGTTAATGTGTCAGTTGCAGGTTATTTGGCAGGACAGTTGCAGGTCATTTAACAGTTGCTTGTCATGTGACAATTGCAGGTTATTTGTCAGTTGAGGGTTATGTGGGAGTTGTGAGTTAATTGGCACTTGCTGGTCATTTCACTGTTGCAGGTCATTTGACAATATACTGTAGTATATTTTTGGTATGATTTTATTTTTTATAAGGTTCTTTTTGTATTTGTCCACTTCTTTTCTAAATGTTAGTGTACTTTTATCTTATTTTATGTACATTAGTGTTTTTTTTATTGTATTTTTCTAAATTTTTCTATATTTAATGGAATGTGAAGACATTAATTCCACTCTAAAACTCCATCAGGTCAGGTCAGGCTTCGGTCTGCTACTGGTACCCTGTAACCCAGTACCACCTGCCTCAGGGTCGAGTCGTTGGCGATTAATCCATCATGTGATATGTGTAGTTCATTTGGCTGTTGCAGTCCGTTTGACCAGTTGCAAGTTATTTGGTACTTGGGGGTTATTTGGCAGTTTCTGGTCATGTGACAGTTGCGGGTAAAGTGTGAGTTTCAGGCCATTTGGCAGTTGCAGGTAATTTGAGAGTTGCGGGTCATTTGACAGTTGCCGTTAATGTGACAGTTGCAGGTTATTTGGCAGGACAGTTGCGGGTCAATTGACAGTTGCAGGTCATTTGACAGATGCATATCATGTGACTGTTGCAGGTCATTTGAAAGATGCTGGTCATGTGACTGTTGCAGGTCATTTGAAAGATGCTGGTCGTGAGACATGTGCAGGTCATTTGACTGTTGCAGGTCATGTGATATGTGCAGGTCATTTGACTGTTGCAGGTCATGTGTCATGTGCAGGTCATTTGACTGTTGCAGGTGATGTGATATGTGTAGGTCATTTGACTGTTGCAGGTCATTTGACTTTGCAAATTATTTGGTTGTTTTGTGTTGTGACAGTTGCAGGTCATGTGAGAGTTTCAGGCTATTTGGCAGTTGCAGGTAATTTGAGAGTTGCGGGTCATTTGACAGTTGCCGTTAATGTGTCAGTTGCAGGTTATTTGGCAGGACAGTTGCGGGTCATGTGACAGTTGCAGGTCATTTGACAGATGCATATCATGTGACTGTTGCAGGTCATGTGAAAGATGCTGGTCATGTGACTGTTGCAGGTCATTTGAAAGATGCTGGTCATGTGACTGTTGCAGGTCATTTGAAAGATGCTGGTCGTGAGACATGTGCAGGTCATTTGACTGTTGCAGGTCATGTGATATGTGCAGGTCATTTGACTGTTGCAGGTCATGTGTCATGTGCAGGTCATTTGACTGTTGCAGGTGATGTGATATGTGTAGGTCATTTGACTGTTGCAGGTCATTTGACTTTGCAAGTTATTTGGCAGTTTTGTGTTGACAGTTGCAGGTCATGTGAGAGTTTCAGGCTATTTGGCAGTTGCAGGTAATTTGAGAGTTGCGGGTCATTTGATAGTTGCTGTTAATGTGTCAGTTGCAGGTTATTTGGCAGGACAGTTGCGGGTCATGTGACAGTTGCAGGTCATTTGACAGATGCATTTCATGTGACTGTTGCAGGTCATGTGAAAGATGCTGGTCATGTGACTGTTGCAGGTCATTTGAAAGATGCTGGTCATGTGACTGTTGCAGGTCATTTGAAAGATGCTGGTCGTGAGACATGTGCAGGTCATTTGACTGTTGCAGGTCATGTGTCATGTGCAGGTCATTTGACTGTTGCAGGTCATGTGTCATGTGCAGGTCATTTGACTGTTGCAGGTGATGTGATATGTGTAGGTCATTTGACTGTTGCAGGTCATTTGACATTGCAAGTTATTTGGCAGTTTTGTGTTGTGACAGTTGCAGGTCATGTGAGAGTTTCAGGCTATTTGGCAGTTGCAGGTAATTTGAGAGTTGCGGGTCATTTGACAGTTGCCGTTAATGCTTCAGTTGCAGGTTATTTGGCAGGACAGTTGCGGGTCATGTGACAGTTGCAGGTCATTTGACAGATGCATTTCATGTGACTGTTGCAGGTCATGTGAAAGATGCTGGTCATGTGACTGTTGCAGGTCATTTGAAAGATGCTGGTCATGTGACTGTTGCAGGTCATTTGAAAGATGCTGGTCGTGAGACATGTGCAGGTCATTTGACTGTTGCAGGTCATGTGATATGTGCAGGTCATTTGACTGTTGCAGGTCATGTGTCATGTGCAGGTCATTTGACTGTTGCAGGTGATGTGATATGTGTAGGTCATTTGACTGTTGCGGGTCATTTGACTTTGCAAGTTATTGGCAGTTTTGTGTTGTGACAGTTGCAGGTCATGTGAGAGTTTCAGGCTATTTGGCAGTTGCAGGTAATTTGAGAGTTGCGGGTCATTTGATAGTTGCTGTTAATGTGTCAGTTGCAGGTTATTTGGCAGGACAGTTGCCGGTCATGTGACAGTTGCAGGTCATTTGACAGATGCATTTCATGTGACTGTTGCAGGTCATGTGAAAGATGCTGGTCATGTGACTGTTGCAGGTCATTTGAAAGATGCTGGTCATGTGACTGTTGCAGGTCATTTGAAAGATGCTGGTCGTGAGACATGTGCAGGTCATTTGACTGTTGCAGGTCATGTGTCATGTGCAGGTCATTTGACTGTTGCAGGTCATGTGTCATGTGCAGGTCATTTGACTGTTGCAGGTGATGTGATATGTGTAGGTCATTTGACTGTTGCAGGTCATTTGACATTGCAAGTTATTTGGCAGTTTTGTGTTGTGACAGTTGCAGGTCATGTGAGAGTTTCAGGCTATTTGGCAGTTGCAGGTAATTTGAGAGTTGCGGGTCATTTGACAGTTGCCGTTAATGCTTCAGTTGCAGGTTATTTGGCAGGACAGTTGCGGGTCATGTGACAGTTGCAGGTCATTTGACAGATGCATTTCATGTGACTGTTGCAGGTCATGTGAAAGATGCTGGTCATGTGACTGTTGCAGGTCATTTGAAAGATGCTGGTCATGTGACTGTTGCAGGTCATTTGAAAGATGCTGGTCGTGAGACATGTGCAGGTCATTTGACTGTTGCAGGTCATGTGATATGTGCAGGTCATTTGACTGTTGCAGGTCATGTGTCATGTGCAGGTCATTTGACTGTTGCAGGTGATGTGATATGTGTAGGTCATTTGACTGTTGCAGGTCATTTGACTTTGCAAGTTATTGGCAGTTTTGTGTTGTGACAGTTGCAGGTCATGTGAGAGTTTCAGGCTATTTGGCAGTTGCAGGTAATTTGAGAGTTGCGGGTCATTTGACAGTTGCCGTTAATGTGTCAGTTGCAGGTTATTTGGCAGGACAGTTGCAGGTCATTTAACAGTTGCTTGTCATGTGACAATTGCAGGTTATTTGTCAGTTGAGGGTTATGTGGGAGTTGTGAGTTAATTGGCACTTGCTGGTCATTTCACTGTTGCAGGTCATTTGACAATATACTGTAGTATATTTTTGGTATGATTTTATTTTTTATAAGGTTCTTTTTGTATTTGTCCACTTCTTTTCTAAATGTTAGTGTACTTTTATCTTATTTTATGTACATTAGTGTTTTTTTTATTGTATTTTTCTAAATTTTTCTATATTTAATGGAATGTGAAGACATTAATTCCACTCTAAAACTCCATCAGGTCAGGTCAGGCTTCGGTCTGCTACTGGTACCCTGTAACCCAGTACCACCTGCCTCAGGGTCGAGTCGTTGGCGATTAATCCATCATGTGATATGTGTAGTTCATTTGGCTGTTGCAGTCCGTTTGACCAGTTGCAAGTTATTTGGTAGTTGGGGGTTATTTGGCAGTTTCTGGTCATGTGACAGTTGCGGGTAAAGTGTGAGTTTCAGGCCATTTGGCAGTTGCAGGTAATTTGAGAGTTGCGGGTCATTTGACAGTTGCCGTTAATGTGACAGTTGCAGGTTATTTGGCAGGACAGTTGCGGGTCAATTGACAGTTGCAGGTCATTTGACAGATGCATATCATGTGACTGTTGCAGGTCATGTGAAAGATGCTGGTCATGTGACTGTTGCAGGTCATTTGAAAGATGCTGGTCATGTGACTGTTGCAGGTCATTTGAAAGATGCTGGTCGTGAGACATGTGCAGGTCATTTGACTGTTGCAGGTCATGTGATATGTGCAGGTCATTTGACTGTTGCAGGTCATGTGTCATGTGCAGGTCATTTGACTGTTGCAGGTGATGTGATATGTGTAGGTCATTTGACTGTTGCAGGTCATTTGACATTGCAAGTTATTTGGCAGTTTTGTGTTGTGACAGTTGCAGGTCATGTGAGAGTTTCAGGCTATTTGGTAGTTGCAGGTAATTTGAGAGTTGCGGGTCATTTGACAGTGTCCGTTAATGTGTCAGTTGCAGGTTATTTGGCAGGACAGTTGCGGGTCATGTGACAGTTGCAGGTCATTTGACAGATGCATTTCATGTGACTGTTGCAGGTCATGTGAAAGATGCTGGTCATGTGGCTGTTGCAGGTCATTTGAAAGATGCTGGTCATGTGACTGTTGCAGGTCATTTGAAAGATGCTGGTCGTGAGACATGTGCAGGTCATTTGACTGTTGCAGGTCATGTGATATGTGCAGGTCATTTGACTGTTGCAGGTCATGTGTCATGTGCAGGTCATTTGACTGTTGCAGGTGATGTGATATGTGTAGGTCATTTGACTGTTGCAGGTCATTTGACATTGCAAGTTATTTGGCAGTTTTGTGTTGTGACAGTTGCAGGTCATGTGAGAGTTTCAGGCTATTTGGCAGTTGCAGGTAATTTGAGAGTTGCGGGTCATTTGACAGTTGCCGTTAATGTGTCAGTTGCAGGTTATTTGGCAGGACAGTTGCGGGTCAATTGACAGTTGCAGGTCATTTAACAGTTGCTTGTCATGTGACAATTGCAGGTTATTTGTCAGTTGAGGGTTATGTGGGAGTTGTGAGTTAATTGGCACTTGCTGGTCATTTCACTGTTGCAGGTCATTTGACAATATACTGTAGTATATTTTTGGTATGATTTTATTTTTTATAAGGTTCTTTTTGTATTTGTCCACTTCTTTTCTAAATGTTAGTGTACTTTTATCTTATTTTATGTACATTAGTGTTTTTTTTATTGTATTTTTCTAAATTTTTCTATATTTAATGGAATGTGAAGACATTAATTCCACTCTAAAACTCCATCAGGTCAGGCTTCGGTCTGCTACTGGTACCCTGTAACCCAGTACCACCTGCCTCAGGGTCGAGTCGTTGGCGATTAATCCATCATGTGATATGTGTAGTTCATTTGGCTGTTGCAGTCCGTTTGACCAGTTGCAAGTTATTTGGTAGTTGGGGGTTATTTGGCAGTTTCTGGTCATGTGACAGTTGCGGGTAAAGTGTGAGTTTCAGGCTATTTGGCAGTTGCAGGTAATTTGAGAGTTGCGGGTCATTTGACAGTTGCCGTTAATGTGACAGTTGCAGGTTATTTGGCAGGACAGTTGCGGGTCAATTGACAGTTGCAGGTCATTTGACAGATGCATATCATGTGACTGTTGCAGGTCATGTGAAAGATGCTGGTCATGTGACTGTTGCAGGTCATTTGAAAGATGCTGGTCATGTGACTGTTGCAGGTCATTTGAAAGATGCTGGTCGTGAGACATGTGCAGGTCATTTGACTGTTGCAGGTCATGTGATATGTGCAGGTCATTTGACTGTTGCAGGTCATGTGTCATGTGCAGGTCATTTGACTGTTGCAGGTGATGTGATATGTGTAGGTCATTTGACTGTTGCAGGTCATTTGACATTGCAAGTTATTTGGCAGTTTTGTGTTGTGACAGTTGCAGGTCATGTGAGAGTTTCAGGCTATTTGGCAGTTGCAGGTAATTTGAGAGTTTCGGGTCATTTGATAGTTGCTGTTAATGTGTCAGTTGCAGGTTATTTGGCAGGACAGTTGCGGGTCATGTGAAAGATGCTGGTCATGTGACTGTTGCAGGTCATTTGACAGATGCATTTCATGTGACTGTTGCAGGTCATGTGAAAGATGCTGGTCATGTGACTGTTGCAGGTCATTTGAAAGATGCTGGTCATGTGACTGTTGCAGGTCATTTGAAAGATGCTGGTCGTGAGACATGTGCAGGTCATTTGACTGTTGCAGGTCATGTGATATGTGCAGGTCATTTGACTGTTGCAGGTCATGTGTCATGTGCAGGTCATTTGACTGTTGCAGGTGATGTGATATGTGTAGGTCATTTGACTGTTGCAGGTCATTTGACTTTGCAAGTTATTGGCAGTTTTGTGTTGTGACAGTTGCAGGTCATGTGAGAGTTTCAGGCTATTTGGCAGTTGCAGGTAATTTGAGAGTTGCGGGTCATTTGACAGTTGCCGTTAATGTGTCAGTTGCAGGTTATTTGGCAGGACAGTTGCAGGTCATTTAACAGTTGCTTGTCATGTGACAATTGCAGGTTATTTGTCAGTTGAGGGTTATGTGGGAGTTGTGAGTTAATTGGCACTTGCTGGTCATTTCACTGTTGCAGGTCATTTGACAATATACTGTAGTATATTTTTGGTATGATTTTATTTTTTATAAGGTTCTTTTTGTATTTGTCCACTTCTTTTCTAAATGTTAGTGTACTTTTATCTTATTTTATGTACATTAGTGTTTTTTTTATTGTATTTTTCTAAATTTTTCTATATTTAATGGAATGTGAAGACATTAATTCCACTCTAAAACTCCATCAGGTCAGGTCAGGCTTCGGTCTGCTACTGGTACCCTGTAACCCAGTACCACCTGCCTCAGGGTCGAGTCGTTGGCGATTAATCCATCATGTGATATGTGTAGTTCATTTGGCTGTTGCAGTCCGTTTGACCAGTTGCAAGTTATTTGGTAGTTGGGGGTTATTTGGCAGTTTCTGGTCATGTGACAGTTGCGGGTAAAGTGTGAGTTTCAGGCCATTTGGCAGTTGCAGGTAATTTGAGAGTTGCGGGTCATTTGACAGTTGCCGTTAATGTGACAGTTGCAGGTTATTTGGCAGGACAGTTGCGGGTCAATTGACAGTTGCAGGTCATTTGACAGATGCATATCATGTGACTGTTGCAGGTCATGTGAAAGATGCTGGTCATGTGACTGTTGCAGGTCATTTGAAAGATGCTGGTCATGTGACTGTTGCAGGTCATTTGAAAGATGCTGGTCGTGAGACATGTGCAGGTCATTTGACTGTTGCAGGTCATGTGATATGTGCAGGTCATTTGACTGTTGCAGGTCATGTGTCATGTGCAGGTCATTTGACTGTTGCAGGTGATGTGATATGTGTAGGTCATTTGACTGTTGCAGGTCATTTGACATTGCAAGTTATTTGGCAGTTTTGTGTTGTGACAGTTGCAGGTCATGTGAGAGTTTCAGGCTATTTGGTAGTTGCAGGTAATTTGAGAGTTGCGGGTCATTTGACAGTGTCCGTTAATGTGTCAGTTGCAGGTTATTTGGCAGGACAGTTGCGGGTCATGTGACAGTTGCAGGTCATTTGACAGATGCATTTCATGTGACTGTTGCAGGTCATGTGAAAGATGCTGGTCATGTGGCTGTTGCAGGTCATTTGAAAGATGCTGGTCATGTGACTGTTGCAGGTCATTTGAAAGATGCTGGTCGTGAGACATGTGCAGGTCATTTGACTGTTGCAGGTCATGTGATATGTGCAGGTCATTTGACTGTTGCAGGTCATGTGTCATGTGCAGGTCATTTGACTGTTGCAGGTGATGTGATATGTGTAGGTCATTTGACTGTTGCAGGTCATTTGACATTGCAAGTTATTTGGCAGTTTTGTGTTGTGACAGTTGCAGGTCATGTGAGAGTTTCAGGCTATTTGGCAGTTGCAGGTAATTTGAGAGTTGCGGGTCATTTGACAGTTGCCGTTAATGTGTCAGTTGCAGGTTATTTGGCAGGACAGTTGCGGGTCAATTGACAGTTGCAGGTCATTTAACAGTTGCTTGTCATGTGACAATTGCAGGTTATTTGTCAGTTGAGGGTTATGTGGGAGTTGTGAGTTAATTGGCACTTGCTGGTCATTTCACTGTTGCAGGTCATTTGACAATATACTGTAGTATATTTTTGGTATGATTTTATTTTTTATAAGGTTCTTTTTGTATTTGTCCACTTCTTTTCTAAATGTTAGTGTACTTTTATCTTATTTTATGTACATTAGTGTTTTTTTTATTGTATTTTTCTAAATTTTTCTATATTTAATGGAATGTGAAGACATTAATTCCACTCTAAAACTCCATCAGGTCAGGCTTCGGTCTGCTACTGGTACCCTGTAACCCAGTACCACCTGCCTCAGGGTCGAGTCGTTGGCGATTAATCCATCATGTGATATGTGTAGTTCATTTGGCTGTTGCAGTCCGTTTGACCAGTTGCAAGTTATTTGGTAGTTGGGGGTTATTTGGCAGTTTCTGGTCATGTGACAGTTGCGGGTAAAGTGTGAGTTTCAGGCTATTTGGCAGTTGCAGGTAATTTGAGAGTTGCGGGTCATTTGACAGTTGCCGTTAATGTGACAGTTGCAGGTTATTTGGCAGGACAGTTGCGGGTCAATTGACAGTTGCAGGTCATTTGACAGATGCATATCATGTGACTGTTGCAGGTCATGTGAAAGATGCTGGTCATGTGACTGTTGCAGGTCATTTGAAAGATGCTGGTCATGTGACTGTTGCAGGTCATTTGAAAGATGCTGGTTGTGAGACATGTGCAGGTCATTTGACTGTTGCAGGTCATGTGATATGTGCAGGTCATTTGACTGTTGCAGGTCATGTGTCATGTGCAGGTCATTTGACTGTTGCAGGTGATGTGATATGTGTAGGTCATTTGACTGTTGCAGGTCATTTGACATTGCAAGTTATTTGGCAGTTTTGTGTTGTGACAGTTGCAGGTCATGTGAGAGTTTCAGGCTATTTGGCAGTTGCAGGTAATTTGAGAGTTTCGGGTCATTTGATAGTTGCTGTTAATGTGTCAGTTGCAGGTTATTTGGCAGGACAGTTGCGGGTCATGTGAAAGATGCTGGTCATGTGACTGTTGCAGGTCATTTGACAGATGCATTTCATGTGACTGTTGCAGGTCATGTGAAAGATGCTGGTCATGTGACTGTTGCAGGTCATTTGAAAGATGCTGGTCATGTGACTGTTGCAGGTCATTTGAAAGATGCTGGTCGTGAGACATGTGCAGGTCATTTGACTGTTGCAGGTCATGTGATATGTGCAGGTCATTTGACTGTTGCAGGTCATGTGTCATGTGCAGGTCATTTGACTGTTGCAGGTGATGTGATATGTGTAGGTCATTTGACTGTTGCAGGTCATTTGACTTTGCAAGTTATTTGGCAGTTTTGTGTTGTGACAGTTGCAGGTCATGTGAGAGTTTCAGGCTATTTGGCAGTTGCAGGTAATTTGAGAGTTGCGGGTCATTTGACAGTTGCCGTTAATGCTTCAGTTGCAGGTTATTTGGCAGGACAGTTGCGGGTCACGTGACAGTTGCAGGTCATTTGACAGATGCATTTCATGTGACTGTTGCAGGTCATGTGAAAGATGCTGGTCATGTGACTGTTGCAGGTCATTTGAAAGATGCTGGTCATGTGACTGTTGCAGGTCATTTGAAAGATGCTGGTCGTGAGACATGTGCAGGTCATTTGACTGTTGCAGGTCATGTGATATGTGCAGGTCATTTGACTGTTGCAGGTCATGTGTCATGTGCAGGTCATTTGACTGTTGCAGGTGATGTGATATGTGTAGGTCATTTGACTGTTGCAGGTCATTTGACTTTGCAAGTTATTTGGCAGTTTTGTGTTGTGACAGTTGCAGGTAATTTGAGAGTTGCGGGTCATTTGACAGTTGCCGTTAATGTGTCAGTTGCAGGTTATTTGGCAGGACAGTTGCGGGTCATGTGACAGTTGCAGGTCATTTGACAGATGCATTTCATGTGACTGTTGCAGGTCATGTGAAAGATGCTGGTCATGTGACTGTTGCAGGTCATTTGAAAGATGCTGGTCATGTGACTGTTGCAGGTCATTTGAAAGATGCTGGTCGTGAGACATGTGCAGGTCATTTGACCGTTGCAGGTCATGTGATATGTGCAGGTCATTTGACTGTTGCAGGTCATGTGTCATGTGCAGGTCATTTGACTGTTGCAGGTGATGTGATATGTGTAGGTCATTTGACTGTTGCAGGTCATTTGACTTTGCAAGTTATTTGGCAGTTTTGTGTTGTGACAGTTGCAGGTCATGTGAGAGTTTCAGGCTATTTGGCAGTTGCAGGTAATTTGAGAGTTGCGGGTCATTTGACAGTTGCCGTTAATGCTTCAGTTGCAGGTTATTTGGCAGGACAGTTGCGGGTCATGTGACAGTTGCAGGTCACTTGACAGATGCATTTCATGTGACTGTTGCAGGTCATGTGAAAGATGCTGGTCATGTGACTGTTGCAGGTCATTTGAAAGATGCTGGTCATGTGACTGTTGCAGGTCATTTGAAAGATGCTGGTCATGAGACATGTGCAGGTCATTTGACTGTTGCAGGTCATGTGATATGTGCAGGTCATTTGACTGTTGCAGGTCATGTGTCATGTGCAGGTCATTTGACTGTTGCAGGTGATGTGATATGTGTAGGTCATTTGACTGTTGCAGGTCATTTGACATTGCAAGTTATTTGGCAGTTTTGTGTTGTGACAGTTGCAGGTCATGTGAGAGTTTCAGGCTATTTGGCAGTTGCAGGTAATTTGAGAGTTGCGGGTCATTTGACAGTTGCCGTTAATGTGTCAGTTGCAGGTTATTTGGCAGGACAGTTGCGGGTCATGTGACAGTTGCAGGTCATTTGACAGATGCATTTCATGTGACTGTTGCAGGTCATGTGAAAGATGCTGGTCATGTGACTGTTGCAGGTCATTTGAAAGATGCTGGTCATGTGACTGTTGCAGGTCATTTGAAAGATGCTGGTCGTGAGACATGTGCAGGTCATTTGACTGTTGCAGGTCATGTGATATGTGCAGGTCATTTGACTGTTGCAGGTCATGTGTCATGTGCAGGTCATTTGACTGTTGCAGGTGATGTGATATGTGTAGGTCATTTGACTGTTGCGGGTCATTTGACTTTGCAAGTTATTGGCAGTTTTGTGTTGTGACAGTTGCAGGTCATGTGAGAGTTTCAGGCTATTTGGCAGTTGCAGGTAATTTGAGAGTTGCGGGTCATTTGACAGTTGCGGTTAATGTGTCAGTTGCAGGTTATTTGGCAGGACAGTTGCGGGTCAATTGACAGTTGCAGGTCATTTAACAGTTGCTTGTCATGTGACAATTGCAGGTTATTTGTCAGTTGAGGGTTATGTGGGAGTTGTGAGTTAATTGGCACTTGCTGGTCATTTCACTGTTGCAGGTCATTTGACAATATACTGTAGTATATTTTTGGTATGATTTTATTTTTTATAAGGTTCTTTTTGTATTTGTCCACTTCTTTTCTAAATGTTAGTGTACTTTTATCTTATTTTATGTACATTAGTGTTTTTTTTATTGTATTTTTCTAAATTTTTCTATATTTAATGGAATGTGAAGACATTAATTCCACTCTAAAACTCCATCAGGTCAGGCTTCGGTCTGCTACTGGTACCCTGTAACCCAGTACCACCTGCCTCAGGGTCGAGTCGTTGGCGATTAATCCATCATGTGATATGTGTAGTTCATTTGGCTGTTGCAGTCCGTTTGACCAGTTGCAAGTTATTTGGTAGTTGGGGGTTATTTGGCAGTTTCTGGTCATGTGACAGTTGCGGGTAAAGTGTGAGTTTCAGGCTATTTGGCAGTTGCAGGTAATTTGAGAGTTGCGGGTCATTTGACAGTTGCCGTTAATGTGACAGTTGCAGGTTATTTGGCAGGACAGTTGCGGGTCAATTGACAGTTGCAGGTCATTTGACAGATGCATATCATGTGACTGTTGCAGGTCATGTGAAAGATGCTGGTCATGTGACTGTTGCAGGTCATTTGAAAGATGCTGGTCATGTGACTGTTGCAGGTCATTTGAAAGATGCTGGTCGTGAGACATGTGCAGGTCATTTGACTGTTGCAGGTCATGTGATATGTGCAGGTCATTTGACTGTTGCAGGTCATGTGTCATGTGCAGGTCATTTGACTGTTGCAGGTGATGTGATATGTGTAGGTCATTTGACTGTTGCAGGTCATTTGACATTGCAAGTTATTTGGCAGTTTTGTGTTGTGACAGTTGCAGGTCATGTGAGAGTTTCAGGCTATTTGGCAGTTGCAGGTAATTTGAGAGTTTCGGGTCATTTGATAGTTGCTGTTAATGTGTCAGTTGCAGGTTATTTGGCAGGACAGTTGCGGGTCATGTGAAAGATGCTGGTCATGTGACTGTTGCAGGTCATTTGACAGATGCATTTCATGTGACTGTTGCAGGTCATGTGAAAGATGCTGGTCATGTGACTGTTGCAGGTCATTTGAAAGATGCTGGTCATGTGACTGTTGCAGGTCATTTGAAAGATGCTGGTCGTGAGACATGTGCAGGTCATTTGACTGTTGCAGGTCATGTGATATGTGCAGGTCATTTGACTGTTGCAGGTCATGTGTCATGTGCAGGTCATTTGACTGTTGCAGGTGATGTGATATGTGTAGGTCATTTGACTGTTGCAGGTCATTTGACTTTGCAAGTTATTTGGCAGTTTTGTGTTGTGACAGTTGCAGGTCATGTGAGAGTTTCAGGCTATTTGGCAGTTGCAGGTAATTTGAGAGTTGCGGGTCATTTGACAGTTGCCGTTAATGCTTCAGTTGCAGGTTATTTGGCAGGACAGTTGCGGGTCACGTGACAGTTGCAGGTCATTTGACAGATGCATTTCATGTGACTGTTGCAGGTCATGTGAAAGATGCTGGTCATGTGACTGTTGCAGGTCATTTGAAAGATGCTGGTCATGTGACTGTTGCAGGTCATTTGAAAGATGCTGGTCGTGAGACATGTGCAGGTCATTTGACTGTTGCAGGTCATGTGATATGTGCAGGTCATTTGACTGTTGCAGGTCATGTGTCATGTGCAGGTCATTTGACTGTTGCAGGTGATGTGATATGTGTAGGTCATTTGACTGTTGCAGGTCATTTGACTTTGCAAGTTATTTGGCAGTTTTGTGTTGTGACAGTTGCAGGTAATTTGAGAGTTGCGGGTCATTTGACAGTTGCCGTTAATGTGTCAGTTGCAGGTTATTTGGCAGGACAGTTGCGGGTCATGTGACAGTTGCAGGTCATTTGACAGATGCATTTCATGTGACTGTTGCAGGTCATGTGAAAGATGCTGGTCATGTGACTGTTGCAGGTCATTTGAAAGATGCTGGTCATGTGACTGTTGCAGGTCATTTGAAAGATGCTGGTCGTGAGACATGTGCAGGTCATTTGACCGTTGCAGGTCATGTGATATGTGCAGGTCATTTGACTGTTGCAGGTCATGTGTCATGTGCAGGTCATTTGACTGTTGCAGGTGATGTGATATGTGTAGGTCATTTGACTGTTGCAGGTCATTTGACTTTGCAAGTTATTTGGCAGTTTTGTGTTGTGACAGTTGCAGGTCATGTGAGAGTTTCAGGCTATTTGGCAGTTGCAGGTAATTTGAGAGTTGCGGGTCATTTGACAGTTGCCGTTAATGCTTCAGTTGCAGGTTATTTGGCAGGACAGTTGCGGGTCATGTGACAGTTGCAGGTCACTTGACAGATGCATTTCATGTGACTGTTGCAGGTCATGTGAAAGATGCTGGTCATGTGACTGTTGCAGGTCATTTGAAAGATGCTGGTCATGTGACTGTTGCAGGTCATTTGAAAGATGCTGGTCGTGAGACATGTGCAGGTCATTTGACTGTTGCAGGTCATGTGATATGTGCAGGTCATTTGACTGTTGCAGGTCATGTGTCATGTGCAGGTCATTTGACTGTTGCAGGTGATGTGATATGTGTAGGTCATTTGACTGTTGCAGGTCATTTGACATTGCAAGTTATTTGGCAGTTTTGTGTTGTGACAGTTGCAGGTCATGTGAGAGTTTCAGGCTATTTGGCAGTTGCAGGTAATTTGAGAGTTGCGGGTCATTTGACAGTTGCCGTTAATGTGTCAGTTGCAGGTTATTTGGCAGGACAGTTGCGGGTCATGTGACAGTTGCAGGTCATTTGACAGATGCATTTCATGTGACTGTTGCAGGTCATGTGAAAGATGCTGGTCATGTGACTGTTGCAGGTCATTTGAAAGATGCTGGTCATGTGACTGTTGCAGGTCATTTGAAAGATGCTGGTCGTGAGACATGTGCAGGTCATTTGACTGTTGCAGGTCATGTGATATGTGCAGGTCATTTGACTGTTGCAGGTCATGTGTCATGTGCAGGTCATTTGACTGTTGCAGGTGATGTGATATGTGTAGGTCATTTGACTGTTGCGGGTCATTTGACTTTGCAAGTTATTGGCAGTTTTGTGTTGTGACAGTTGCAGGTCATGTGAGAGTTTCAGGCTATTTGGCAGTTGCAGGTAATTTGAGAGTTGCGGGTCATTTGACAGTTGCGGTTAATGTGTCAGTTGCAGGTTATTTGGCAGGACAGTTGCGGGTCAATTGACAGTTGCAGGTCATTTAACAGTTGCTTGTCATGTGACAATTGCAGGTTATTTGTCAGTTGAGGGTTATGTGGGAGTTGTGAGTTAATTGGCACTTGCTGGTCATTTCACTGTTGCAGGTCATTTGACAATATACTGTAGTATATTTTTGGTATGATTTTATTTTTTATAAGGTTCTTTTTGTATTTGTCCACTTCTTTACTAAATGTTAGTGTACTTTTATCTTATTTTATGTACATTAGTGTTTTTTTTATTGTATTTTTCTAAATTTTTCTATATTTAATGGAATGTGAAGATATTAATTCCACTCTAAAACTCCATCAGGTCAGGTCAGGCTTCGGTCTGCTACTGGTACCCTGTAACCCAGTACCACCTGCCTCAGGGTCGAGTCGTTGGCGATTAATCCATCATGTGATATGTGTAGTTCATTTGGCTGTTGCAGTCCGTTTGACCAGTTGCAAGTTATTTGGTAGTTGGGGGTTATTTGGCAGTTTCTGGTCATGTGACAGTTGCGGGTAAAGTGTGAGTTTCAGGCTATTTGGCAGTTGCAGGTAATTTGAGAGTTGCGGGTCATTTGACAGTTGCCGTTAATGTGACAGTTGCAGGTTATTTGGCAGGACAGTTGCGGGTCAATTGACAGTTGCAGGTCATTTGACAGATGCATATCATGTGACTGTTGCAGGTCATGTGAAAGATGCTGGTCATGTGACTGTTGCAGGTCATTTGAAAGATGCTGGTCATGTGACTGTTGCAGGTCATTTGAAAGATGCTGGTCGTGAGACATGTGCAGGTCATTTGACTGTTGCAGGTCATGTGATATGTGCAGGTCATTTGACTGTTGCAGGTCATGTGTCATGTGCAGGTCATTTGACTGTTGCAGGTGATGTGATATGTGTTGGTCATTTGACTGTTGCAGGTCATTTGACATTGCAAGTTATTTGGCAGTTTTGTGTTGTGACAGTTGCAGGTCATGTGAGAGTTTCAGGCTATTTGGCAGTTGCAGGTAATTTGAGAGTTGCGGGTCATTTGACAGTTGCCGTTAATGCTTCAGTTGCAGGTTATTTGGCAGGACAGTTGCGGGTCATGTGACAGTTGCAGGTCATGTGACTGTTGCAGGTCATTTGACAGATGCATTTCATGTGACTGTTGCAGGTCATGTGAAAGATGCTGGTCATGTGACTGTTGCAGGTCATTTGAAAGATGCTGGTCATGTGACTGTTGCAGGTCATTTGAAAGATGCTGGTCGTGAGACATGTGCAGGTCATTTGACTGTTGCAGGTCATGTGATATGTGCAGGTCATTTGACTGTTGCAGGTCATGTGTCATGTGCAGGTCATTTGACTGTTGCAGGTGATGTGATATGTGTAGGTCATTTGACTGTTGCAGGTCATTTGACTTTGCAAGTTATTTGGCAGTTTTGTGTTGTGACAGTTGCAGGTCATGTGAGAGTTTCAGGCTATTTGGCAGTTGCAGGTAATTTGAGAGTTGCGGGTCATTTGACAGTTGCCGTTAATGCTTCAGTTGCAGGTTATTTGGCAGGACAGTTGCGGGTCACGTGACAGTTGCAGGTCATTTGACAGATGCATTTCATGTGACTGTTGCAGGTCATGTGAAAGATGCTGGTCATGTGACTGTTGCAGGTCATTTGAAAGATGCTGGTCATGTGACTGTTGCAGGTCATTTGAAAGATGCTGGTCGTGAGACATGTGCAGGTCATTTGACTGTTGCAGGTCATGTGATATGTGCAGGTCATTTGACTGTTGCAGGTCATGTGTCATGTGCAGGTCATTTGACTGTTGCAGGTGATGTGATATGTGTAGGTCATTTGACTGTTGCAGGTCATTTGACTTTGCAAGTTATTTGGCAGTTTTGTGTTGTGACAGTTGCAGGTAATTTGAGAGTTGCGGGTCATTTGACAGTTGCCGTTAATGTGTCAGTTGCAGGTTATTTGGCAGGACAGTTGCGGGTCATGTGACAGTTGCAGGTCATTTGACAGATGCATTTCATGTGACTGTTGCAGGTCATGTGAAAGATGCTGGTCATGTGACTGTTGCAGGTCATTTGAAAGATGCTGGTCATGTGACTGTTGCAGGTCATTTGAAAGATGCTGGTCGTGAGACATGTGCAGGTCATTTGACCGTTGCAGGTCATGTGATATGTGCAGGTCATTTGACTGTTGCAGGTCATGTGTCATGTGCAGGTCATTTGACTGTTGCAGGTGATGTGATATGTGTAGGTCATTTGACTGTTGCAGGTCATTTGACTTTGCAAGTTATTTGGCAGTTTTGTGTTGTGACAGTTGCAGGTCATGTGAGAGTTTCAGGCTATTTGGCAGTTGCAGGTAATTTGAGAGTTGCGGGTCATTTGACAGTTGCCGTTAATGCTTCAGTTGCAGGTTATTTGGCAGGACAGTTGCGGGTCATGTGACAGTTGCAGGTCACTTGACAGATGCATTTCATGTGACTGTTGCAGGTCATGTGAAAGATGCTGGTCATGTGACTGTTGCAGGTCATTTGAAAGATGCTGGTCATGTGACTGTTGCAGGTCATTTGAAAGATGCTGGTCGTGAGACATGTGCAGGTCATTTGACTGTTGCAGGTCATGTGATATGTGCAGGTCATTTGACTGTTGCAGGTCATGTGTCATGTGCAGGTCATTTGACTGTTGCAGGTGATGTGATATGTGTAGGTCATTTGACTGTTGCAGGTCATTTGACATTGCAAGTTATTTGGCAGTTTTGTGTTGTGACAGTTGCAGGTCATGTGAGAGTTTCAGGCTATTTGGCAGTTGCAGGTAATTTGAGAGTTGCGGGTCATTTGACAGTTGCCGTTAATGTGTCAGTTGCAGGTTATTTGGCAGGACAGTTGCGGGTCATGTGACAGTTGCAGGTCATTTGACAGATGCATTTCATGTGACTGTTGCAGGTCATGTGAAAGATGCTGGTCATGTGACTGTTGCAGGTCATTTGAAAGATGCTGGTCATGTGACTGTTGCAGGTCATTTGAAAGATGCTGGTCGTGAGACATGTGCAGGTCATTTGACTGTTGCAGGTCATGTGATATGTGCAGGTCATTTGACTGTTGCAGGTCATGTGTCATGTGCAGGTCATTTGACTGTTGCAGGTGATGTGATATGTGTAGGTCATTTGACTGTTGCAGGTCATTTGACATTGCAAGTTATTTGGCAGTTTTGTGTTGTGACAGTTGCAGGTCATGTGAGAGTTTCAGGCTATTTGGCAGTTGCAGGTAATTTGAGAGTTGCGGGTCATTTGACAGTTGCCGTTAATGCTTCAGTTGCAGGTTATTTGGCAGGACAGTTGCGGGTCATGTGACAGTTGCAGGTCATTTGACAGATGCATTTCATGTGACTGTTGCAGGTCATGTGAAAGATGCTGGTCATGTGACTGTTGCAGGTCATTTGAAAGATGCTGGTCATGTGACTGTTGCAGGTCATTTGAAAGATGCTGGTCGTGAGACATGTGCAGGTCATTTGACTGTTGCAGGTCATGTGATATGTGCAGGTCATTTGACTGTTGCAGGTCATGTGTCATGTGCAGGTCATTTGACTGTTGCAGGTGATGTGATATGTGTAGGTCATTTGACTGTTGCGGGTCATTTGACTTTGCAAGTTATTGGCAGTTTTGTGTTGTGACAGTTGCAGGTCATGCGAGAGTTTCAGGCTATTTGGCAGTTGCAGGTAATTTGAGAGTTGCGGGTCATTTGACAGTTGCCGTTAATGTGTCAGTTGCAGGTTATTTGGCAGGACAGTTGCGGGTCAATTGACAGTTGCAGGTCATTTAACAGTTGCTTGTCATGTGACAATTGCAGGTTATTTGTCAGTTGAGGGTTATGTGGGAGTTGTGAGTTAATTGGCACTTGCTGGTCATTTCACTGTTGCAGGTCATTTGACAATATACTGTAGTATATTTTTGGTATGATTTTATTTTTTATAAGGTTCTTTTTGTATTTGTCCACTTCTTTTCTAAATGTTAGTGTACTTTTATCTTATTTTATGTACATTAGTGTTTTTTTTATTGTATTTTTCTAAATTTTTCTATATTTAATGGAATGTGAAGACATTAATTCCACTCTAAAACTCCATCAGGTCAGGTCAGGCTTCGGTCTGCTACTGGTACCCTGTAACCCAGTACCACCTGCCTCAGGGTCGAGTCGTTGGCGATTAATCCATCATGTGATATGTGTAGTTCATTTGGCTGTTGCAGTCCGTTTGACCAGTTGCAAGTTATTTGGTAGTTGGGGGTTATTTGGCAGTTTCTGGTCATTTGACAGTTGCGGGTAAAGTGTGAGTTTCAGGCTATTTGGCAGTTGCAGGTAATTTGAGAGTTGCGGGTCATTTGACAGTTGCCGTTAATGTGACAGTTGCAGGTTATTTGGCAGGACAGTTGCGGGTCAATTGACAGTTGCAGGTCATTTGACAGATGCATATCATGTGACTGTTGCAGGTCATGTGAAAGATGCTGGTCATGTGACTGTTGCAGGTCATTTGAAAGATGCTGGTCATGTGACTGTTGCAGGTCATTTGAAAGATGCTGGTCGTGAGACATGTGCAGGTCATTTGACTGTTGCAGGTCATGTGATATGTGCAGGTCATTTGACTGTTGCAGGTCATGTGTCATGTGCAGGTCATTTGACTGTTGCAGGTGATGTGATATGTGTAGGTCATTTGACTGTTGCAGGTCATTTGACTTTGCAAATTATTTGGCTGTTTTGTGTTGTGACAGTTGCAGGTCATGTGAGAGTTTCAGGCTATTTGGCAGTTGCAGGTAATTTGAGAGTTGCGGGTCATTTGACAGTTGCCGTTAATGTGTCAGTTGCAGGTTATTTGGCAGGACAGTTGCGGGTCATGTGACAGTTGCAGGTCATTTGACAGATGCATATCATGTGACTGTTGCAGGTCATGTGAAAGATGCTGGTCATGTGACTGTTGCAGGTCATTTGAAAGATGCTGGTCATGTGACTGTTGCAGGTCATTTGAAAGATGCTGGTCGTGAGACATGTGCAGGTCATTTGACTGTTGCAGGTCATGTGATATGTGCAGGTCATTTGACTGTTGCAGGTCATGTGTCATGTGCAGGTCATTTGACTGTTGCAGGTGATGTGATATGTGTAGGTCATTTGACTGTTGCAGGTCATTTGACTTTGCAAGTTTTTTGGCAGTTTTGTGTTGACAGTTGCAGGTCATGTGAGAGTTTCAGGCTATTTGGCAGTTGCAGGTAATTTGAGAGTTGCGGGTCATTTGATAGTTGCTGTTAATGTGTCAGTTGCAGGTTATTTGGCAGGACAGTTGCGGGTCATGTGACAGTTGCAGGTCATTTGACAGATGCATTTCATGTGACTGTTGCAGGTCATGTGAAAGATGCTGGTCATGTGACTGTTGCAGGTCATTTGAAAGATGCTGGTCATGTGACTGTTGCAGGTCATTTGAAAGATGCTGGTCGTGAGACATGTGCAGGTCATTTGACTGTTGCAGGTCATGTGTCATGTGCAGGTCATTTGACTGTTGCAGGTCATGTGTCATGTGCAGGTCATTTGACTGTTGCAGGTGATGTGATATGTGTAGGTCATTTGACTGTTGCAGGTCATTTGACATTGCAAGTTATTTGGCAGTTTTGTGTTGTGACAGTTGCAGGTCATGTGAGAGTTTCAGGCTATTTGGCAGTTGCAGGTAATTTGAGAGTTGCGGGTCATTTGACAGTTGCCGTTAATGCTTCAGTTGCAGGTTATTTGGCAGGACAGTTGCGGGTCATGTGACAGTTGCAGGTCATTTGACAGATGCATTTCATGTGACTGTTGCAGGTCATGTGAAAGATGCTGGTCATGTGACTGTTGCAGGTCATTTGAAAGATGCTGGTCATGTGACTGTTGCAGGTCATTTGAAAGATGCTGGTCGTGAGACATGTGCAGGTCATTTGACTGTTGCAGGTCATGTGATATGTGCAGGTCATTTGACTTTTGCAGGTCATGTGTCATGTGCAGGTCATTTGACTGTTGCAGGTGATGTGATATGTGTAGGTCATTTGACTGTTGCGGGTCATTTGACTTTGCAAGTTATTGGCAGTTTTGTGTTGTGACAGTTGCAGGTCATGTGAGAGTTTCAGGCTATTTGGCAGTTGCAGGTAATTTGAGAGTTGCGGGTCATTTGACAGTTGCGGTTAATGTGTCAGTTGCAGGTTATTTGGCAGGACAGTTGCGGGTCAATTGACAGTTGCAGGTCATTTAACAGTTGCTTGTCATGTGACAATTGCAGGTTATTTGTCAGTTGAGGGTTATGTGGGAGTTGTGAGTTAATTGGCACTTGCTGGTCATTTCACTGTTGCAGGTCATTTGACAATATACTGTAGTATATTTTTGGTATGATTTTATTTTTTATAAGGTTCTTTTTGTATTTGTCCACTTCTTTTCTAAATGTTAGTGTACTTTTATCTTATTTTATGTACATTAGTGTTTTTTTTATTGTATTTTTCTAAATTTTTCTATATTTAATGGAATGTGAAGACATTAATTCCACTCTAAAACTCCATCAGGTCAGGTCAGGCTTCGGTCTGCTACTGGTACCCTGTAACCCAGTACCACCTGCCTCAGGGTCGAGTCGTTGGCGATTAATCCATCATGTGATATGTGTAGTTCATTTGGCTGTTGCAGTCCGTTTGACCAGTTGCAAGTTATTTGGTAGTTGGGGGTTATTTGGCAGTTTCTGGTCATGTGACAGTTGCGGGTAAAGTGTGAGTTTCAGGCTATTTGGCAGTTGCAGGTAATTTGAGAGTTGCGGGTCATTTGACAGTTGCCGTTAATGTGACAGTTGCAGGTTATTTGGCAGGACAGTTGCGGGTCAATTGACAGTTGCAGGTCATTTGACAGATGCATATCATGTGACTGTTGCAGGTCATGTGAAAGATGCTGGTCATGTGACTGTTGCAGGTCATTTGAAAGATGCTGGTCATGTGACTGTTGCAGGTCATTTGAAAGATGCTGGTCGTGAGACATGTGCAGGTCATTTGACTGTTGCAGGTCATGTGATATGTGCAGGTCATTTGACTGTTGCAGGTCATGTGTCATGTGCAGGTCATTTGACTGTTGCAGGTGATGTGATATGTGTAGGTCATTTGACTGTTGCAGGTCATTTGACATTGCAAGTTATTTGGCAGTTTTGTGTTGTGACAGTTGCAGGTCATGTGAGAGTTTCAGGCTATTTGGCAGTTGCAGGTAATTTGAGAGTTTCGGGTCATTTGATAGTTGCTGTTAATGTGTCAGTTGCAGGTTATTTGGCAGGACAGTTGCGGGTCATGTGAAAGATGCTGGTCATGTGACTGTTGCAGGTCATTTGACAGATGCATTTCATGTGACTGTTGCAGGTCATGTGAAAGATGCTGGTCATGTGACTGTTGCAGGTCATTTGAAAGATGCTGGTCATGTGACTGTTGCAGGTCATTTGAAAGATGCTGGTCGTGAGACATGTGCAGGTCATTTGACTGTTGCAGGTCATGTGATATGTGCAGGTCATTTGACTGTTGCAGGTCATGTGTCATGTGCAGGTCATTTGACTGTTGCAGGTGATGTGATATGTGTAGGTCATTTGACTGTTGCAGGTCATTTGACATTGCAAGTTATTTGGCAGTTTTGTGTTGTTACAGTTGCAGGTCATGTGAGAGTTTCAGGCTATTTGGCAGTTGCAGGTAATTTGAGAGTTGCGGGTCATTTGACAGTTGCCGTTAATGCTTCAGTTGCAGGTTATTTGGCAGGACAGTTGCGGGTCATGTGACAGTTGCAGGTCATTTGACAGATGCATATCATGTGACTGTTGCAGGTCATGTGAAAGATGCTGGTCATGTGACTGTTGCAGGTCATGTGAAAGATGCTGGTCATGTGACTGTTGCAGGTCATTTGAAAGATGCTGGTCGTGAGACATGTGCAGGTCATTTGACTGTTGCAGGTCATGTGATATGTGCAGGTCATTTGACTGTTGCAGGTCATGTGTCATGTGCAGGTCATTTGACTGTTGCAGGTGATGTGATATGTGTAGGTCATTTGACTGTTGCAGGTCATTTGACTTTGCAAATTATTTGGCTGTTTTGTGTTGTGACAGTTGCAGGTCATGTGAGAGTTTCAGGCTATTTGGCAGTTGCAGGTAATTTGAGAGTTGCGGGTCATTTGACAGTTGCCGTTAATGTGTCAGTTGCAGGTTATTTGGCAGGACAGTTGCGGGTCATGTGACAGTTGCAGGTCATTTGACAGATGCATATCATGTGACTGTTGCAGGTCATGTGAAAGATGCTGGTCATGTGACTGTTGCAGGTCATTTGAAAGATGCTGGTCATGTGACTGTTGCAGGTCATTTGAAAGATGCTGGTCGTGAGACATGTGCAGGTCATTTGACTGTTGCAGGTCATGTGATATGTGCAGGTCATTTGACTGTTGCAGGTCATGTGTCATGTGCAGGTCATTTGACTGTTGCAGGTGATGTGATATGTGTAGGTCATTTGACTGTTGCAGGTCATTTGACTTTGCAAGTTATTTGGCAGTTTTGTGTTGACAGTTGCAGGTCATGTGAGAGTTTCAGGCTATTTGGCAGTTGCAGGTAATTTGAGAGTTGCGGGTCATTTGATAGTTGCTGTTAATGTGTCAGTTGCAGGTTATTTGGCAGGACAGTTGCGGGTCATGTGACAGTTGCAGGTCATTTGACAGATGCATTTCATGTGACTGTTGCAGGTCATGTGAAAGATGCTGGTCATGTGACTGTTGCAGGTCATTTGAAAGATGCTGGTCATGTGACTGTTGCAGGTCATTTGAAAGATGCTGGTCGTGAGACATGTGCAGGTCATTTGACTGTTGCAGGTCATGTGTCATGTGCAGGTCATTTGACTGTTGCAGGTCATGTGTCATGTGCAGGTCATTTGACTGTTGCAGGTGATGTGATATGTGTAGGTCATTTGACTGTTGCAGGTCATTTGACATTGCAAGTTATTTGGCAGTTTTGTGTTGTGACAGTTGCAGGTCATGTGAGAGTTTCAGGCTATTTGGCAGTTGCAGGTAATTTGAGAGTTGCGGGTCATTTGACAGTTGCCGTTAATGCTTCAGTTGCAGGTTATTTGGCAGGACAGTTGCGGGTCATGTGACAGTTGCAGGTCATTTGACAGATGCATTTCATGTGACTGTTGCAGGTCATGTGAAAGATGCTGGTCATGTGACTGTTGCAGGTCATTTGAAAGATGCTGGTCATGTGACTGTTGCAGGTCATTTGAAAGATGCTGGTCGTGAGACATGTGCAGGTCATTTGACTGTTGCAGGTCATGTGATATGTGCAGGTCATTTGACTGTTGCAGGTCATGTGTCATGTGCAGGTCATTTGACTGTTGCAGGTGATGTGATATGTGTAGGTCATTTGACTGTTGCGGGTCATTTGACTTTGCAAGTTATTGGCAGTTTTGTGTTGTGACAGTTGCAGGTCATGTGAGAGTTTCAGGCTATTTGGCAGTTGCAGGTAATTTGAGAGTTGCGGGTCATTTGACAGTTGCCGTTAATGTGTCAGTTGCAGGTTATTTGGCAGGACAGTTGCGGGTCAATTGACAGTTGCAGGTCATTTAACAGTTGCTTGTCATGTGACAATTGCAGGTTATTTGTCAGTTGAGGGTTATGTGGGAGTTGTGAGTTAATTGGCACTTGCTGGTCATTTCACTGTTGCAGGTCATTTGACAATATACTGTAGTATATTTTTGGTATGATTTTATTTTTTATAAGGTTCTTTTTGTATTTGTCCACTTCTTTTCTAAATGTTAGTGTACTTTTATCTTATTTTATGTACATTAGTGTTTTTTTATTGTATTTTTCTAAATTTTTCTATATTTAATGGAATGTGAAGACATTAATTCCACTCTAAAACTCCATCAGGTCAGGTCAGGCTTCGGTCTGCTACTGGTACCCTGTAACCCAGTACCACCTGCCTCAGGGTCGAGTCGTTGGCGATTAATCCATCATGTGATATGTGTAGTTCATTTGGCTGTTGCAGTCCGTTTGACCAGTTGCAAGTTATTTGGTAGTTGGGGGTTATTTGGCAGTTTCTGGTCATGTGACAGTTGCGGGTAAAGTGTGAGTTTCAGGCTATTTGGCAGTTGCAGGTAATTTGAGAGTTGCGGGTCATTTGACAGTTGCCGTTAATGTGACAGTTGCAGGTTATTTGGCAGGACAGTTGCGGGTCAATTGACAGTTGCAGGTCATTTGACAGATGCATATCATGTGACTGTTGCAGGTCATGTGAAAGATGCTGGTCATGTGACTGTTGCAGGTCATTTGAAAGATGCTGGTCATGTGACTGTTGCAGGTCATTTGAAAGATGCTGGTCGTGAGACATGTGCAGGTCATTTGACTGTTGCAGGTCATGTGATATGTGCAGGTCATTTGACTGTTGCAGGTCATGTGTCATGTGCAGGTCATTTGACTGTTGCAGGTGATGTGATATGTGTAGGTCATTTGACTGTTGCAGGTCATTTGACATTGCAAGTTATTTGGCAGTTTTGTGTTGTGACAGTTGCAGGTCATGTGAGAGTTTCAGGCTATTTGGCAGTTGCAGGTAATTTGAGAGTTTCGGGTCATTTGATAGTTGCTGTTAATGTGTCAGTTGCAGGTTATTTGGCAGGACAGTTGCGGGTCATGTGAAAGATGCTGGTCATGTGACTGTTGCAGGTCATTTGACAGATGCATTTCATGTGACTGTTGCAGGTCATGTGAAAGATGCTGGTCATGTGACTGTTGCAGGTCATTTGAAAGATGCTGGTCATGTGACTGTTGCAGGTCATTTGAAAGATGCTGGTCGTGAGACATGTGCAGGTCATTTGACTGTTGCAGGTCATGTGATATGTGCAGGTCATTTGACTGTTGCAGGTCATGTGTCATGTGCAGGTCATTTGACTGTTGCAGGTGATGTGATATGTGTAGGTCATTTGACTGTTGCAGGTCATTTGACATTGCAAGTTATTTGGCAGTTTTGTGTTGTTACAGTTGCAGGTCATGTGAGAGTTTCAGGCTATTTGGCAGTTGCAGGTAATTTGAGAGTTGCGGGTCATTTGACAGTTGCCGTTAATGCTTCAGTTGCAGGTTATTTGGCAGGACAGTTGCGGGTCATGTGACAGTTGCAGGTCATTTGACAGATGCATTTCATGTGACTGTTGCAGGTCATGTGAAAGATGCTGGTCATGTGACTGTTGCAGGTCATTTGAAAGATGCTGGTCATGTGACTGTTGCAGGTCATTTGAAAGATGCTGGTCGTGAGACATGTGCAGGTCATTTGACTGTTGCAGGTCATGTGATATGTGCAGGTCATTTGACTGTTGCAGGTCATGTGTCATGTGCAGGTCATTTGACTGTTGCAGGTGATGTGATATGTGTAGGTCATTTGACTGTTGCAGGTCATTTGACTTTGCAAGTTATTTGGCAGTTTTGTGTTGTGACAGTTGCAGGTAATTTGAGAGTTGCGGGTCATTTGACAGTTGCCGTTAATGTGTCAGTTGCAGGTCATTTGATAGTTGCTGTTAATGTGTCAGTTGCAGGTTATTTGGCAGGACAGTTGCGGGTCATGTGACAGTTGCAGGTCATTTGACAGATGCATTTCATGTGACTGTTGCAGGTCATGTGAAAGATGCTGGTCATGTGACTGTTGCAGGTCATTTGAAAGATGCTGGTCATGTGACTGTTGCAGGTCATTTGAAAGATGCTGGTCGTGAGACATGTGCAGGTCATTTGACTGTTGCAGGTCATGTGTCATGTGCAGGTCATTTGACTGTTGCAGGTCATGTGTCATGTGCAGGTCATTTGACTGTTGCAGGTGATGTGATATGTGTAGGTCATTTGACTGTTGCAGGTCATTTGACATTGCAAGTTATTTGGCAGTTTTGTGTTGTGACAGTTGCAGGTCATGTGAGAGTTTCAGGCTATTTGGCAGTTGCAGGTAATTTGAGAGTTGCGGGTCATTTGACAGTTGCCGTTAATGCTTCAGTTGCAGGTTATTTGGCAGGACAGTTGCGGGTCATGTGACAGTTGCAGGTCATTTGACAGATGCATTTCATGTGACTGTTGCAGGTCATGTGAAAGATGCTGGTCATGTGACTGTTGCAGGTCATTTGAAAGATGCTGGTCATGTGACTGTTGCAGGTCATTTGAAAGATGCTGGTCGTGAGACATGTGCAGGTCATTTGACTGTTGCAGGTCATGTGATATGTGCAGGTCATTTGACTGTTGCAGGTCATGTGTCATGTGCAGGTCATTTGACTGTTGCAGGTGATGTGATATGTGTAGGTCATTTGACTGTTGCGGGTCATTTGACTTTGCAAGTTATTGGCAGTTTTGTGTTGTGACAGTTGCAGGTCATGTGAGAGTTTCAGGCTATTTGGCAGTTGCAGGTAATTTGAGAGTTGCGGGTCATTTGACAGTTGCCGTTAATGTGTCAGTTGCAGGTTATTTGGCAGGACAGTTGCAGGTCATTTAACAGTTGCTTGTCATGTGACAATTGCAGGTTATTTGTCAGTTGAGGGTTATGTGGGAGTTGTGAGTTAATTGGCACTTGCTGGTCATTTCACTGTTGCAGGTCAATTGACAATATACTGTAGTATATTTTTGGTATGATTTAATTTTTTATAAGGTTCTTTTTGTATTTGTCCACTTCTTTTCTAAATGTTAGTGTACTTTTATCTTATTTTATGTACATTAGTGTTTTTTTTATTGTATTTTTCTAAATTTTTCTATATTTAATGGAATGTGAAGACATTAATTCCACTCTAAAACTCCATCAGGTCAGGTCAGGCTTCGGTCTGCTACTGGTACCCTGTAACCCAGTACCACCTGCCTCAGGGTCGAGTCGTTGGCGATTAATCCATCATGTGATATGTGTAGTTCATTTGGCTGTTGCAGTCCGTTTGACCAGTTGCAAGTTATTTGGTAGTTGGGGGTTATTTGGCAGTTTCTGGTCATGTGACAGTTGCGGGTAAAGTGTGAGTTTCAGGCTATTTGGCAGTTGCAGGTAATTTGAGAGTTGCGGGTCATTTGACAGTTGCCGTTAATGTGACAGTTGCAGGTTATTTGGCAGGACAGTTGCGGGTCAATTGACAGTTGCAGGTCATTTGACAGATGCATATCATGTGACTGTTGCAGGTCATGTGAAAGATGCTGGTCATGTGACTGTTGCAGGTCATTTGAAAGATGCTGGTCATGTGACTGTTGCAGGTCATTTGAAAGATGCTGGTCGTGAGACATGTGCAGGTCATTTGACTGTTGCAGGTCATGTGATATGTGCAGGTCATTTGACTGTTGCAGGTCATGTGTCATGTGCAGGTCATTTGACTGTTGCAGGTGATGTGATATGTGTAGGTCATTTGACTGTTGCAGGTCATTTGACATTGCAAGTTATTTGGCAGTTTTGTGTTGTGACAGTTGCAGGTCATGTGAGAGTTTCAGGCTATTTGGCAGTTGCAGGTAATTTGAGAGTTTCGGGTCATTTGATAGTTGCTGTTAATGTGTCAGTTGCAGGTTATTTGGCAGGACAGTTGCGGGTCATGTGAAAGATGCTGGTCATGTGACAGTTGCAGGTCATTTGACAGATGCATTTCATGTGACTGTTGCAGGTCATGTGAAAGATGCTGGTCATGTGACTGTTGCAGGTCATTTGAAAGATGCTGGTCATGTGACTGTTGCAGGTCATTTGAAAGATGCTGGTCGTGAGACATGTGCAGGTCATTTGACTGTTGCAGGTCATGTGATATGTGCAGGTCATTTGACTGTTGCAGGTCATGTGTCATGTGCAGGTCATTTGACTGTTGCAGGTGATGTGATATGTGTAGGTCATTTGACTGTTGCTGGTCATTTGACATTGCAAGTTATTTGGCAGTTTTGTGTTGTGACAGTTGCAGGTCATGTGAGAGTTTCAGGCTATTTGGTAGTTGCAGGTAATTTGAGAGTTGCGGGTCATTTGACAGTGTCCGTTAATGTGTCAGTTGCAGGTTATTTGGCAGGACAGTTGCGGGTCATGTGACAGTTGCAGGTCATTTGACAGATGCATTTCATGTGACTGTTGCAGGTCATGTGAAAGATGCTGGTCATGTGGCTGTTGCAGGTCATTTGAAAGATGCTGGTCATGTGACTGTTGCAGGTCATTTGAAAGATGCTGGTCGTGAGACATGTGCAGGTCATTTGACTGTTGCAGGTCATGTGATATGTGCAGGTCATTTGACTGTTGCAGGTCATGTGTCATGTGCAGGTCATTTGACTGTTGCAGGTGATGTGATATGTGTAGGTCATTTGACTGTTGCAGGTCATTTGACATTGCAAGTTATTTGGCAGTTTTGTGTTGTGACAGTTGCAGGTCATGTGAGAGTTTCAGGCTATTTGGCAGTTGCAGGTAATTTGAGAGTTGCGGGTCATTTGACAGTTGCCGTTAATGTGTCAGTTGCAGGTTATTTGGCAGGACAGTTGCGGGTCAATTGACAGTTGCAGGTCATTTAACAGTTGCTTGTCATGTGACAATTGCAGGTTATTTGTCAGTTGAGGGTTATGTGGGAGTTGTGAGTTAATTGGCACTTGCTGGTCATTTCACTGTTGCAGGTCATTTGACAATATACTGTAGTATATTTTTGGTATGATTTTATTTTTTATAAGGTTCTTTTTGTATTTGTCCACTTCTTTTCTAAATGTTAGTGTACTTTTATCTTATTTTATGTACATTAGTGTTTTTTTTATTGTATTTTTCTAAATTTTTCTATATTTAATGGAATGTGAAGACATTAATTCCACTCTAAAACTCCATCAGGTCAGGTCAGGCTTCGGTCTGCTACTGGTACCCTGTAACCCAGTACCACCTGCCTCAGGGTCGAGTCGTTGGCGATTAATCCATCATGTGATATGTGTAGTTCATTTGACTGTTGCAGTCCGTTTGACCAGTTGCAAGTTATTTGGTAGTTGGGGGTTATTTGGCAGTTTCTGGTCATGTGACAGTTGCGGGTAAAGTGTGAGTTTCAGGCTATTTGGCAGTTGCAGGTAATTTGAGAGTTGCGGGTCATTTGACAGTTGCCGTTAATGTGACAGTTGCAGGTTATTTGGCAGGACAGTTGCGGGTCAATTGACAGTTGCAGGTCATTTGACAGATGCATATCATGTGACTGTTGCAGGTCATGTGAAAGATGCTGGTCATGTGACTGTTGCAGGTCATTTGAAAGATGCTGGTCATGTGACTGTTGCAGGTCATTTGAAAGATGCTGGTCGTGAGACATGTGCAGGTCATTTGACTGTTGCAGGTCATGTGATATGTGCAGGTCATTTGACTGTTGCAGGTCATGTGTCATGTGCAGGTCATTTGACTGTTGCAGGTGATGTGATATGTGTAGGTCATTTGACTGTTGCAGGTCATTTGACATTGCAAGTTATTTGGCAGTTTTGTGTTGTGACAGTTGCAGGTCATGTGAGAGTTTCAGGCTATTTGGCAGTTGCAGGTAATTTGAGAGTTTCGGGTCATTTGATAGTTGCTGTTAATGTGTCAGTTGCAGGTTATTTGGCAGGACAGTTGCGGGTCATGTGAAAGATGCTGGTCATGTGACAGTTGCAGGTCATTTGACAGATGCATTTCATGTGACTGTTGCAGGTCATGTGAAAGATGCTGGTCATGTGACTGTTGCAGGTCATTTGAAAGATGCTGGTCATGTGACTGTTGCAGGTCATTTGAAAGATGCTGGTCGTGAGACATGTGCAGGTCATTTGACTGTTGCAGGTCATGTGATATGTGCAGGTCATTTGACTGTTGCAGGTCATGTGTCATGTGCAGGTCATTTGACTGTTGCAGGTGATGTGATATGTGTAGGTCATTTGACTGTTGCTGGTCATTTGACATTGCAAGTTATTTGGCAGTTTTGTGTTGTGACAGTTGCAGGTCATGTGAGAGTTTCAGGCTATTTGGTAGTTGCAGGTAATTTGAGAGTTGCGGGTCATTTGACAGTGTCCGTTAATGTGTCAGTTGCAGGTTATTTGGCAGGACAGTTGCGGGTCATGTGACAGTTGCAGGTCATTTGACAGATGCATTTCATGTGACTGTTGCAGGTCATGTGAAAGATGCTGGTCATGTGGCTGTTGCAGGTCATTTGAAAGATGCTGGTCATGTGACTGTTGCAGGTCATTTGAAAGATGCTGGTCGTGAGACATGTGCAGGTCATTTGACTGTTGCAGGTCATGTGATATGTGCAGGTCATTTGACTGTTGCAGGTCATGTGTCATGTGCAGGTCATTTGACTGTTGCAGGTGATGTGATATGTGTAGGTCATTTGACTGTTGCAGGTCATTTGACATTGCAAGTTATTTGGCAGTTTTGTGTTGTGACAGTTGCAGGTCATGTGAGAGTTTCAGGCTATTTGGCAGTTGCAGGTAATTTGAGAGTTGCGGGTCATTTGACAGTTGCCGTTAATGTGTCAGTTGCAGGTTATTTGGCAGGACAGTTGCGGGTCAATTGACAGTTGCAGGTCATTTAACAGTTGCTTGTCATGTGACAATTGCAGGTTATTTGTCAGTTGAGGGTTATGTGGGAGTTGTGAGTTAATTGGCACTTGCTGGTCATTTCACTGTTGCAGGTCATTTGACAATATACTGTAGTATATTTTTGGTATGATTTTATTTTTTATAAGGTTCTTTTTGTATTTGTCCACTTCTTTTCTAAATGTTAGTGTACTTTTATCTTATTTTATGTACATTAGTGTTTTTTTTATTGTATTTTTCTAAATTTTTCTATATTTAATGGAATGTGAAGACATTAATTCCACTCTAAAACTCCATCAGGTCAGGTCAGGCTTCGGTCTGCTACTGGTACCCTGTAACCCAGTACCACCTGCCTCAGGGTCGAGTCGTTGGCGATTAATCCATCATGTGATATGTGTAGTTCATTTGGCTGTTGCAGTCCGTTTGACCAGTTGCAAGTTATTTGGTAGTTGGGGGTTATTTGGCAGTTTCTGGTCATGTGACAGTTGCGGGTAAAGTGTTGAGTTTCAGGCTATTTGGCAGTTGCAGGTAATTTGAGAGTTGCGGGTCATTTGACAGTTGCCGTTAATGTGACAGTTGCAGGTTATTTGGCAGGACAGTTGCGGGTCAATTGACAGTTGCAGGTCATTTGACAGATGCATATCATGTGACTGTTGCAGGTCATGTGAAAGATGCTGGTCATGTGACTGTTGCAGGTCATTTGAAAGATGCTGGTCATGTGACTGTTGCAGGTCATTTGAAAGATGCTGGTCGTGAGACATGTGCAGGTCATTTGACTGTTGCAGGTCATGTGATATGTGCAGGTCATTTGACTGTTGCAGGTCATGTGTCATGTGCAGGTCATTTGACTGTTGCAGGTGATGTGATATGTGTAGGTCATTTGACTGTTGCAGGTCATTTGACATTGCAAGTTATTTGGCAGTTTTGTGTTGTGACAGTTGCAGGTCATGTGAGAGTTTCAGGCTATTTGGCAGTTGCAGGTAATTTGAGAGTTGCGGGTCATTTGATAGTTGCTGTTAATGTGTCAGTTGCAGGTTATTTGGCAGGACAGTTGCGGGTCATGTGAAAGATGCTGGTCATGTGACTGTTGCAGGTCATTTGACAGATGCATTTCATGTGACTGTTGCAGGTCATGTGAAAGATGCTGGTCATGTGACTGTTGCAGGTCATTTGAAAGATGCTGGTCATGTGACTGTTGCAGGTCATTTGAAAGATGCTGGTCGTGAGACATGTGCAGGTCATTTGACTGTTGCAGGTCATGTGATATGTGCAGGTCATTTGACTGTTGCAGGTCATGTGTCATGTGCAGGTCATTTGACTGTTGCAGGTGATGTGATATGTGTAGGTCATTTGACTGTTGCAGGTCATTTGACATTGCAAGTTATTTGGCAGTTTTGTGTTGTTACAGTTGCAGGTCATGTGAGAGTTTCAGGCTATTTGGCAGTTGCAGGTAATTTGAGAGTTGCGGGTCATTTGACAGTTGCCGTTAATGCTTCAGTTGCAGGTTATTTGGCAGGACAGTTGCGGGTCATGTGACAGTTGCAGGTCATTTGACAGATGCATTTCATGTGACTGTTGCAGGTCATGTGAAAGATGCTGGTCATGTGACTGTTGCAGGTCATTTGAAAGATGCTGGTCATGTGACTGTTGCAGGTCATTTGAAAGATGCTGGTCGTGAGACATGTGCAGGTCATTTGACTGTTGCAGGTCATGTGATATGTGCAGGTCATTTGACTGTTGCAGGTCATGTGTCATGTGCAGGTCATTTGACTGTTGCAGGTGATGTGATATGTGTAGGTCATTTGACTGTTGCAGGTCATTTGACTTTGCAAGTTATTTGGCAGTTTTGTGTTGTGACAGTTGCAGGTCATGTGAGAGTTTCAGGCTATTTGGCAGTTGCAGGTAATTTGAGAGTTGCGGGTCATTTGACAGTTGCCGTTAATGTGTCAGTTGCAGGTTATTTGGCAGGACAGTTGCGGGTCATGTGACAGTTGCAGGTCATTTGACAGATGCATTTCATGTGACTGTTGCAGGTCATGTGAAAGATGCTGGTCATGTGACTGTTGCAGGTCATTTGAAAGATGCTGGTCATGTGACTGTTGCAGGTCATTTGAAAGATGCTGGTCGTGAGACATGTGCAGGTCATTTGACTGTTGCAGGTCATGTGATATGTGCAGGTCATTTGACTGTTGCAGGTCATGTGTCATGTGCAGGTCATTTGACTGTTGCAGGTGATGTGATATGTGTAGGTCATTTGACTGTTGCAGGTCATTTGACTTTGCAAGTTATTTGGCAGTTTTGTGTTGTGACAGTTGCAGGTCATGTGAGAGTTTCAGGCTATTTGGCAGTTGCAGGTAATTTGAGAGTTGCGGGTCATTTGATAGTTGCCGTTAATGCTTCAGTTGCAGGTTATTTGGCAGGACAGTTGCGGGTCATGTGACAGTTGCAGGTCATTTGACAGATGCATTTCATGTGACTGTTGCAGGTCATGTGAAAGATGCTGGTCATGTGACTGTTGCAGGTCATTTGAAAGATGCTGGTCATGTGACTGTTGCAGGTCATTTGAAAGATGCTGGTCGTAAGACATGTGCAGGTCATTTGACTGTTGCAGGTCATGTGATATGTGCAGGTCATTTGACTGTTGCAGGTCATGTGTCATGTGCAGGTCATTTGACTGTTGCAGGTGATGTGATATGTGTAGGTCATTTGACTGTTGCAGGTCATTTGACATTGCAAGTTATTTGGCAGTTTTGTGTTGTGACAGTTGCAGGTCATGTGAGAGTTTCAGGCTATTTGGCAGTTGCAGGTAATTTGAGAGTTGCGGGTCATTTGACAGTTGCCGTTAATGTGTCAGTTGCAGGTTATTTGGCAGGACAGTTGCGGGTCATGTGACAGTTGCAGGTCATTTGACAGATGCATTTCATGTGACTGTTGCAGGTCATGTGAAAGATGCTGGTCATGTGACTGTTGCAGGTCATTTGAAAGATGCTGGTCATGTGACTGTTGCAGGTCATTTGAAAGATGCTGGTCGTGAGACATGTGCAGGTCATTTGACTGTTGCAGGTCATGTGATATGTGCAGGTCATTTGACTGTTGCAGGTCATGTGTCATGTGCAGGTCATTTGACTGTTGCAGGTGATGTGATATGTGTAGGTCATTTGACTGTTGCAGGTCATTTGACTTTGCAAGTTATTTGGCAGTTTTGTGTTGTGACAGTTGCAGGTCATGTGAGAGTTTCAGGCTATTTGGTAGTTGCAGGTAATTTGAGAGTTGCAGGTCATTTGACAGTGTCCGTTAATGTGTCAGTTGCAGGTTATTTGGCAGGACAGTTGCGGGTCATGTGACAGTTGCAGGTCATTTGACAGATGCATTTCATGTGACTGTTGCAGGTCATGTGAAAGATGCTGGTCATGTGACTGTTGCAGGTCATTTGAAAGATGCTGGTCATGTGACTGTTGCAGGTCATTTGAAAGATGCTGGTCGTGAGACATGTGCAGGTCATTTGACTGTTGCAGGTCATGTGATATGTGCAGGTCATTTGACTGTTGCAAGTCATGTGTCATGTGCAGGTCATTTGACTGTTGCAGGTGATGTGATATGTGTAGGTCATTTGACTGTTGCGGGTCATTTGACTTTGCAAGTTATTGGCAGTTTTGTGTTGTGACAGTTGCAGGTCATGTGAGAGTTTCAGGCTATTTGGCAGTTGCAGGTAATTTGAGAGTTGCGGGTCATTTGACAGTTGCCGTTAATGTGTCAGTTGCAGGTTATTTGGCAGGACAGTTGCGGGTCAATTGACAGTTGCAGGTCATTTAACAGTTGCTTGTCATGTGACAATTGCAGGTTATTTGTCAGTTGAGGGTTATGTGGGAGTTGTGAGTTAATTGGCACTTGCTGGTCATTTCACTGTTGCAGGTCATTTGACAATATACTGTAGTATATTTTTGGTATGATTTTATTTTTTATAAGGTTCTTTTTGTATTTGTCCACTTCTTTTCTAAATGTTAGTGTACTTTTATCTTATTTTATGTACATTAGTGTTTTTTTTATTGTATTTTTCTAAATTTTTCTATATTTAATGGAATGTGAAGACATTAATTCCACTCTAAAACTCCATCAGGTCAGGTCAGGCTTCGGTCTGCTACTGGTACCCTGTAACCCAGTACCACCTGCCTCAGGGTCGAGTCGTTGGCGATTAATCCATCATGTGATATGTGTAGTTCATTTGGCTGTTGCAGTCCGTTTGACCAGTTGCAAGTTATTTGGTAGTTGGGGGTTATTTGGCAGTTTCTGGTCATGTGACAGTTGCAGGTAAAGTGTGAGTTTCAGGCTATTTGGCAGTTGCAGGTAATTTGAGAGTTGCGGGTCATTTGACAGTTGCAGGCTATTTGGCAGGACAGTTGCGGGTCAATTGACAGTTGCAGGTCATTTGACAGATGCATATCATGTGACTGTTGCAGGTCATGTGAAAGATGCTGGTCATGTGACTGTTGCAGGTCATTTGAAAGATGCTGGTCATGTGACTGTTGCAGGTCATTTGAAAGATGCTGGTCGTGAGACATGTGCAGGTCATTTGACTGTTGCAGGTCATGTGATATGTGCAGGTCATTTGACTGTTGCAGGTCATGTGTCATGTGCAGGTCATTTGACTGTTGCAGGTGATGTGATATGTGTAGGTCATTTGACTGTTGCAGGTCATTTGACATTGCAAGTTATTTGGCAGTTTTGTGTTGTGACAGTTGCAGGTCATGTGAGAGTTTCAGGCTATTTGGCAGTTGCAGGTAATTTGAGAGTTGCGGGTCATTTGATAGTTGCTGTTAATGTGTCAGTTGCAGGTTATTTGGCAGGACAGTTGCGGGTCATGTGAAAGATGCTGGTCATGTGACTGTTGCAGGTCATTTGACAGATGCATTTCATGTGACTGTTGCAGGTCATGTGAAAGATGCTGGTCATGTGACTGTTGCAGGTCATTTGAAAGATGCTGGTCATGTGACTGTTGCAGGTCATTTGAAAGATGCTGGTCGTGAGACATGTGCAGGTCATTTGACTGTTGCAGGTCATGTGATATGTGCAGGTCATTTGACTGTTGCAGGTCATGTGTCATGTGCAGGTCATTTGACTGTTGCAGGTGATGTGATATGTGTAGGTCATTTGACTGTTGCAGGTCATTTGACATTGCAAGTTATTTGGCAGTTTTGTGTTGTTACAGTTGCAGGTCATGTGAGAGTTTCAGGCTATTTGGCAGTTGCAGGTAATTTGAGAGTTGCGGGTCATTTGACAGTTGCCGTTAATGCTTCAGTTGCAGGTTATTTGGCAGGACAGTTGCGGGTCATGTGACAGTTGCAGGTCATTTGACAGATGCATTTCATGTGACTGTTGCAGGTCATGTGAAAGATGCTGGTCATGTGACTGTTGCAGGTCATTTGAAAGATGCTGGTCATGTGACTGTTGCAGGTCATTTGAAAGATGCTGGTCGTGAGACATGTGCAGGTCATTTGACTGTTGCAGGTCATGTGATATGTGCAGGTCATTTGACTGTTGCAGGTCATGTGTCATGTGCAGGTCATTTGACTGTTGCAGGTGATGTGATATGTGTAGGTCATTTGACTGTTGCAGGTCATTTGACTTTGCAAGTTATTTGGCAGTTTTGTGTTGTGACAGTTGCAGGTCATGTGAGAGTTTCAGGCTATTTGGCAGTTGCAGGTAATTTGAGAGTTGCGGGTCATTTGACAGTTGCCGTTAATGCTTCAGTTGCAGGTTATTTGGCAGGACAGTTGCGGGTCATGTGACAGTTGCAGGTCATTTGACAGATGCATTTCATGTGACTGTTGCAGGTCATGTGAAAGATGCTGGTCATGTGACTGTTGCAGGTCATTTGAAAGATGCTGGTCATGTGACTGTTGCAGGTCATTTGAAAGATGCTGGTCGTGAGACATGTGCAGGTCATTTGACTGTTGCAGGTCATGTGATATGTGCAGGTCATTTGACTGTTGCAGGTCATGTGTCATGTGCAGGTCATTTGACTGTTGCAGGTGATGTGATATGTGTAGGTCATTTGACTGTTGCAGGTCATTTGACTTTGCAAGTTATTTGGCAGTTTTGTGTTGTGACAGTTGCAGGTAATTTGAGAGTTGCGGGTCATTTGACAGTTGCCGTTAATGTGTCAGTTGCAGGTTATTTGGCAGGACAGTTGCGGGTCATGTGACAGTTGCAGGTCATTTGACAGATGCATTTCATGTGACTGTTGCAGGTCATGTGAAAGATGCTGGTCATGTGACTGTTGCAGGTCATTTGAAAGATGCTGGTCATGTGACTGTTGCAGGTCATTTGAAAGATGCTGGTCGTGAGACATGTGCAGGTCATTTGACTGTTGCAGGTCATGTGATATGTGCAGGTCATTTGACTGTTGCAGGTCATGTGTCATGTGCAGGTCATTTGACTGTTGCAGGTGATGTGATATGTGTAGGTCATTTGACTGTTGCGGGTCATTTGACTTTGCAAGTTATTTGGCAGTTTTGTGTTGTGACAGTTGCAGGTCATGTGAGAGTTTCAGGCTATTTGGCAGTTGCAGGTAATTTGAGAGTTGCGGGTCATTTGACAGTTGCCGTTAATGTGTCAGTTGCAGGTTATTTGGCAGGACAGTTGCGGGTCATGTGACAGTTGCAGGTCATTTGACAGATGCATTTCATGTGACTGTTGCAGGTCATGTGAAAGATGCTGGTCATGTGACTGTTGCAGGTCATTTGAAAGATGCTGGTCATGTGACTGTTGCAGGTCATTTGAAAGATGCTGGTCGTGAGACATGTGCAGGTCATTTGACTGTTGCAGGTCATGTGATATGTGCAGGTCATTTGACTGTTGCAGGTCATGTGTCATGTGCAGGTCATTTGACTGTTGCAGGTGATGTGATATGTGTAGGTCATTTGACTGTTGCAGGTCATTTGACTTTGCAAGTTATTTGGCAGTTTTGTGTTGTGACAGTTGCAGGTCATGTGAGAGTTTCAGGCTATTTGGTAGTTGCAGGTAATTTGAGAGTTGCGGGTCATTTGACAGTGTCCGTTAATGTGTCAGTTGCAGGTTATTTGGCAGGACAGTTGCGGGTCATGTGACAGTTGCAGGTCATTTGACAGATGCATTTCATGTGACTGTTGCAGGTCATGTGAAAGATGCTGGTCATGTGACTGTTGCAGGTCATTTGAAAGATGCTGGTCATGTGACTGTTGCAGGTCATTTGAAAGATGCTGGTCGTGAGACATGTGCAGGTCATTTGACTGTTGCAGGTCATGTGATATGTGCAGGTCATTTGACTGTTGCAGGTCATGTGTCATGTGCAGGTCATTTGACTGTTGCAGGTGATGTGATATGTGTAGGTCATTTGACTGTTGCGGGTCATTTGACTTTGCAAGTTATTGGCAGTTTTGTGTTGTGACAGTTGCAGGTCATGTGAGAGTTTCAGGCTATTTGGCAGTTGCAGGTAATTTGAGAGTTGCGGGTCATTTGACAGTTGCCGTTAATGTGTCAGTTGCAGGTTATTTGGCAGGACAGTTGCAGGTCATTTAACAGTTGCTTGTCATGTGACAATTGCAGGTTATTTGTCAGTTGAGGGTTATGTGGGAGTTGTGAGTTAATTGGCACTTGCTGGTCATTTCACTGTTGCAGGTCATTTGACAATATACTGTAGTATATTTTTGGTATGATTTTATTTTTTATAAGGTTCTTTTTGTATTTGTCCACTTCTTTTCTAAATGTTAGTGTACTTTTATCTTATTTTATGTACATTAGTGTTTTTTTTATTGTATTTTTCTAAATTTTTCTATATTTAATGGAATGTGAAGACATTAATTCCACTCTAAAACTCCATCAGGTCAGGTCAGGCTTCGGTCTGCTACTGGTACCCTGTAACCCAGTACCACCTGCCTCAGGGTCGAGTCGTTGGCGATTAATCCATCATGCGATATGTGTAGTTCATTTGGCTGTTGCAGTCCGTTTGACCAGTTGCAAGTTATTTGGTAGTTGGGGGTTATTTGGCAGTTTCTGGTCATGTGACAGTTGCAGGTAAAGTGTGAGTTTCAGGCTATTTGGCAGTTGCAGGTAATTTGAGAGTTGCGGGTCATTTGACAGTTGCCGTTAATGTGACAGTTGCAGGTTATTTGGCAGGACAGTTGCGGGTCAATTGACAGTTGCAGGTCATTTGACAGATGCATATCATGTGACTGTTGCAGGTCATGTGAAAGATGCTAGTCATGTGACTGTTGCAGGTCATTTGAAAGATGCTGGTCATGTGACTGTTGCAGGTCATTTGAAAGATGCTGGTCGTGAGACATGTGCAGGTCATTTGACTGTTGCAGGTCATGTGATATGTGCAGGTCATTTGACTGTTGCAGGTCATGTGTCATGTGCAGGTCATTTGACTGTTGCAGGTGATGTGATATGTGTAGGTCATTTGACTGTTGCAGGTCATTTGACATTGCAAGTTATTTGGCAGTTTTGTGTTGTGACAGTTGCAGGTCATGTGAGAGTTTCAGGCTATTTGGCAGTTGCAGGTAATTTGAGAGTTGCGGGTCATTTGATAGTTGCTGTTAATGTGTCAGTTGCAGGTTATTTGGCAGGACAGTTGCGGGTCATGTGAAAGATGCTGGTCATGTGACTGTTGCAGGTCATTTGACAGATGCATTTCATGTGACTGTTGCAGGTCATGTGAAAGATGCTGGTCATGTGACTGTTGCAGGTCATTTGAAAGATGCTGGTCATGTGACTGTTGCAGGTCATTTGAAAGATGCTGGTCGTGAGACATGTGCAGGTCATTTGACTGTTGCAGGTCATGTGATATGTGCAGGTCATTTGACTGTTGCAGGTCATGTGTCATGTGCAGGTCATTTGACTGTTGCAGGTGATGTGATATGTGTAGGTCATTTGACTGTTGCAGGTCATTTGACATTGCAAGTTATTTAACAGTTTTGTGTTGTGACAGTTGCAGGTCATGTGAGAGTTTCAGGCTACTTGGCAGTTGCAGGTAATTTGAGAGTTGCGGGTCATTTGACAGTTGCCGTTAATGTGACAGTTGCAGGTTATTTGGCAGGACAGTTGCGGGTCAATTGACAGTTGCAGGTCATTTGACAGATGCATATCATGTGACTGTTGCAGGTCATGTGAAAGATGCTGGTCATGTGACTGTTGCAGGTCATTTGAAAGATGCTGGTCATGTGACTGTTGCAGGTCATTTGAAAGATGCTGGTCATGAGACATGTGCAGGTCATTTGACTGTTGCAGGTCATGTGATATGTGCAGGTCATTTGACTGTTGCAGGTCATGTGTCATGTGCAGGTCATTTGACTGTTGCAGGTGATGTGATATGTGTAGGTCATTTGACTGTTGCAGGTCATTTGACATTGCAAGTTATTTGGCAGTTTTGTGTTGTGACAGTTGCAGGTCATGTGAGAGTTTCAGGCTATTTGGCAGTTGCAGGTAATTTGAGAGTTGCGGGTCATTTGACAGTTGCCGTTAATGTGTCAGTTGCAGGTTATTTGGCAGGACAGTTGCGGGTCAATTGACAGTTGCAGGTCATTTGACAGTTGCTTGTCATGTGACAATTGCAGGTTATTTGTCAGTTGAGGGTTATGTGGGAGTTGTGAGTTAATTGGCACTTGCTGGTCATTTCACTGTTGCAGGTCTATTTTTTATTTATCTTTTACTGTCTACTGGAGCTTTTAGAACTGAAATTCACCTAGTGCTTAATCAACTTTGTGCAAAACTATAATTAATAAAAGCAAATTAAAATTAATTATTTTTTCTTCAAATGGAGTGGTTTTATGAAGAACCTGCTCCAAACAATATAAGAATAATATAATATCAATAATAATAATAATACACTTGAGTAAACATCAAATATAAATTTTAACAAATGTGAAAAAAATCTATCTATCTAATACATTCAATTAGCCCTTTAAACTTCCGGAGATTTTTGTCTACATCTTACCTAAATGTCTTAGTAAAAGTAAATTGCATTCTGTTCTTGAACCATGTGGAATACATCCATGGTGCTGGTCTCTTTTTTTTTTTTTTTTAAGCTAACACCCTAATTTCTTTTCCCAGTACAGTCAGTATCACTGATTCACATGTTTTATTGAGGAAAAATTTCAGGCGAGATACAAATTTATTTTATTTCACTGTGTTGTTACCTTAAATAATCAGTGCCAGTAACAAAGTGTGTCTGTACAGTGAGAGCTGAAAACCACGAAAGGACCACAGCACTTGATCTGACCTAGTTCACATTTTACAGCAATACTAAAACAAATGAGTATTAGTCACATATTTATGACAGGATATGTCCAGGTGTCTAGATATGTCAACTTTTGGACACACTTGAATCAAAAGGTGACTATTCTTGAATGCTTTAGTGTATGATTATTGATGAGGTCTCTCTGGAAAGCGTACACTATATATATATATATATATATATATATATATATATATATATATATATATATATATATATATATATATATGGATATTTATGAATGTTTTGGACAATATTTTGGCTATATTTTGTTTTTTGTTTGGATGTTTTTGTTGGAATATTGTTCCTCTGTGGTAAGCCATGCCACTTCCTGTTTTTTTGTTTGAACAAATGACAAATTTTTAGCTGCTGTGGTCAATTAATCGGAAAGTGGCTCATATCAGTTGATAGTGAGAATCTCTGTTTTCAAAATATACTGAGTTCATGTGTTGTTGAACCTACAGGTTCTTATGGCCCTTGGAAGGTAAATGGGTTAGAAAAAATAGAAATATAAAAATTAGCGCAAATAACAAACCCAAACAAGTGCAGAAATGTCCATGTGTTGTCATATATATATATCTAGTTTACTGCTGGTTAACTGGTTTATACATATTAGTATCAGGTTTACTACCGGTTAACCAGTGTATACATATTTACATCAGGTTTACTGGTTGTTAACTGGTTTATGCATATTTATATCAGGTTTACTGCTGCTGGTTAACTGGTTTTTACATATTTACACAAGGTTTCCTGCTGGTTAACTGTTTTATACATATTCATATGAGGTTTACTGCTGCTGGTTAACTGGTTTATATATATTAACATGAGGTTTACTGCTGGTTAACTGATTTATACATGTTTATTACAGGTTTACTGCTGGTTAACTGGTTTTTTCATATTAACATGAGGTTTACTGCTGGTTAACTGATTTATACATGTTTATTACAGGTTTACTGCTGGTTAACTGATTTATACATGTTTATTACAGGTTTACTGCTGGTTAACTGGTTTGTAGATATTCAAACGAGGTTTGCTGCTGGTTCACTGGTTTTTACATATTTCCATAAGGTTTACTGATGGTTAACTGGTGTATTCATATTTATATCAGGTTTACTGCTGGTTAACTGGTTTATACATATTCAAACGAGGTTTGCTGCTGGTTAACTGGTTTTTACATATTTACATGAGGTTCACTGATTTATACATGTTTATTACAGGTTTACTGCTAGTTAAGGTTTACTGCTGGTTCACTGGTTTATACATATTTACATGAGGTTTACTGCTGGTTAACTGGTTTTTACATATTTACACAAGGTTTACTGCTGGTTAACTGGTTTTTACATATTTATATCAGGTTTACTTCTGCTGGTTAACTGGTTTATTCATATTTATATCTGGTTTACTACTGCTGAACTGGTTCATACATATTTATATCTGGTTTACTTCTGGTTAACTGATTCATACATGCTTATTACAGGTTTACTGCTGGTTCACTGGTTTATACATATTCAAACAAGGTTTGCTGCTGGTTAACTGGTTTATACATATTAACATGAGGTGTACTGCTGGTTAACTGATTCATACATGTTTATTACAGGTTTACTGCTGGTTCACTGGTTTATACATATTTACATGAGGTTTACTTCTGGTTAACGCGTTGATACATATTTACATCAGGTTTACTGGTTTATTTATATTTATATTAGGGGAACTGGTTAATACAGATTTACATGAGGTTTATTGCTGCTGGTTAACTGGTTTATTCATATTTATATCAGGTCTACGACTGCTGAACTCTTTCATACATATTTATATCAGGTTTACTTCTGGTTAACTGGTGTATTCATATTTATATCAGGTTTACTGCTGCTGGTTAACTGGTTTATACATATTAACATGAGGTCTACTGCTGGTTAACTCATTTATATATTTTTATTACAGGTTTACTGCTGGTAACTGGTTTTTACATATTTACATGAGGTTTACTGCTGGTTAACTGGTTTATACATGTTTATTACAGGTTTACTGCTGTTTCACTGGTTTATACATATTTAAACAAGATTTGCTGCTGGTTAACTGGTTTTTACATATTTACACAAGGTTTGCTGCTGGTTAACTGGTTTTTACATATTTACATGAGGTTTACTGCTGGTTCACTGATTTATACATGTTTATTACAGGTTTACTGCTAGTTAAGGTTTACTGCTGGTTCACTGGTTTATACATATTTACATGAGGTTTACTGCTGGTTAACTGGTTTTTACATATTTACACAAGGTTTACTGCTGGTTAACTGGTTTTTACATATTTATATCAGGTTTACTTCTGCTGGTTAACTGGTTTATTCATATTTATATCTGGTTTACTACTGCTGAACTGGTTCATACATATTTATATCTGGTTTACTTCTGGTTAACTGATTCATACATGTTTATTACAGGTTTACTGCTGGTTCACTGGTTTATACATATTCAAACAAGGTTTGCTGCTGGTTAACTGGTTTATACATATTAACATGAGGTGTACTGCTGGTTAACTGATTCATACATGTTTATTACAGGTTTACTGCTGGTTCACTGGTTTATACATATTTACATGAGGTTTACTTCTGGTTAACGCGTTGATACATATTTACATCAGGTTTACTGGTTTATTTATATTTATATTAGGGGAACTGGTTAATACAGATTTACATGAGGTTTATTGCTGCTGGTTAACTGGTTTATTCATATTTATATCAGGTCTACGACTGCTGAACTCTTTCATACATATTTATATCAGGTTTACTTCTGGTTAACTGGTGTATTCATATTTATATCAGGTTTACTGCTGCTGGTTAACTGGTTTATACATATTAACATGAGGTCTACTGCTGGTTAACTCATTTATATATTTTTATTACAGGTTTACTGCTGGTAACTGGTTTTTACATATTTACATGAGGTTTACTGCTGGTTAACTGGTTTATACATTTTTATTACAGGTTTACTGCTGTTTCACTGGTTTATACATATTTAAACAAGATTTGCTGCTGGTTAACTGGTTTTTACATATTTACACAAGGTTTGCTGCTGGTTAACTGGTTTTTACATATTTACATGAGGTTTACTGCTGGTTCACTGATTTATACATGTTTATTACAGGTTTACTGCTAGTTAAGGTTTACTGCTGGTTCACTGGTTTATACATATTTACATGAGGTTTACTGCTGGTTAACTGGTTTTTACATATTTACACAAGGTTTACTGCTGGTTAACTGGTTTTTACATATTTATATCAGGTTTACTTCTGCTGGTTAACTGGTTTATTCATATTTATATCTGGTTTACTACTGCTGAACTGGTTCATACATATTTATATCTGGTTTACTTCTGGTTAACTGGTGTATTCATATTTATATCAGGTTTACTGCTGGTGGTTAACTGGTTTATACATATTAACATGAGGTCTACTGCTGGTTAACTCATTTATATATTTTTATTACAGGTTTACTGCTGGTAACTGGTTTTTACATATTTACATGAGGTTTACTGCTGGTTAACTGGTTTATACATGTTTATTACAGGTTTACTGCTGTTTCACTGGTTTATACATATTTAAACAAGGTTTGCTGCTGGTTAACTGGTTTTTACATATTTACACAAGGTTTGCTGCTGGTTAACTGGTTTTTACATATTTACATGAGGTTTGCTGCTGGTTAACTGGTTTTTACATATTTACATGAGGTTTACTGCTGGTTAACTGGTTTTTACATATTTATATCTGGTTTACTGCTGCTGGTTAACTGGTTTATACATATTTATATCTGGTTTACTGCTGGTTAACTGATTCATACATGTTTATTACAGGTTTACTGCTGGTTCACTGGTTTATACATATTCAAACAAGGTTTGCTGCTGGTTAACTGGTTTATACATATTAACATGAGGTGTACTGCTGGTTAACTGATTCATACATGTTTATTACAGGTTTACTGCTGGTTCACTGGTTTATACATATTTACATGAGGTTTACTTCTGGTTAACGCGTTGATACATATTTACATCAGGTTTACTGGTTTATTTATATTTATATTAGGGGAACTGGTTAATACAGATTTACATGAGGTTTATTGCTGCTGGTTAACTGGTTTATTCATATTTATATCAGGTCTACGACTGCTGAACTCTTTCATACATATTTATATCAGGTTTACTTCTGGTTAACTGGTGTATTCATATTTATATCAGGTTTACTGCTGCTGGTTAACTGGTTTATACATATTAACATGAGGTCTACTGCTGGTTAACTCATTTATATATTTTTATTACAGGTTTACTGCTGGTAACTGGTTTTTACATATTTACATGAGGTTTACTGCTGGTTAACTGGTTTATACATATTTAAACAAGGTTTGCTGCTGGTTAACTGGTTTTTACATATTTACACAAGGTTTGCTGCTGGTTAACTGGTTTTTACATATTTACATGAGGTTTACTGCTGGTTAACTGGTTTTTACATATTTATATCTGGTTTACTGCTGCTGGTTAACTGGTTTATACATATTTATATCTGGTTTACTGCTGGTTAACTGATTGATTCATACATGTTTATTACAGGTTTACTGCTGGTTCACTGGTTTATACATATTTAAACAAGGTTTGCTGCTGGTTAACTGGTTTATACATATTAACATGAGGTGTACTGCTGGTTAACTGATTCATACATGGTTATTACAGGTTTACTGCTGGTTCACTGGTTTATACATATTCAAACAAGGTTTGCTGCTGGTTAACTGGTTTATACATATTAACATGAGGTGTACTGCTGGTTAACTGATTCATACATGTTTATTACAGGTTTACTGCTGGTTCACTGGTTTATACATATTTACATGAGGTTTACTTCTGGTTAACGCGTTGATACATATTTACATCAGGTTTACTGGTTTATTTATATTTATATTAGGGGAACTGGTTAATACAGATTTACATGAGGTTTATTGCTGCTGGTTAACTGGTTTATTCATATTTATATCAGGTCTACGACTGCTGAACTCTTTCATACATATTTATATCAGGTTTACTTCTGGTTAACTGGTGTATTCATATTTATATCAGGTTTACTGCTGCTGGTTAACTGGTTTATACATATTAACATGAGGTCTACTGCTGGTTAACTCATTTATATATTTTTATTACAGGTTTACTGCTGGTAACTGGTTTTTACATATTTACATGAGGTTTACTGCTGGTTAACTGGTTTATACATATTTAAACAAGGTTTGCTGCTGGTTAACTGGTTTTTACATATTTACACAAGGTTTGCTGCTGGTTAACTGGTTTTTACATATTTACATGAGGTTTACTGCTGGTTAACTGGTTTTTTACATATTTATATCTGGTTTACTGCTGCTGGTTAACTGGTTTATACATATTTATATCTGGTTTACTGCTGGTTAACTGATTGATTCATACATGTTTATTACAGGTTTACTGCTGGTTCACTGGTTTATACATATTTAAACAAGGTTTGCTGCTGGTTAACTGGTTTATACATATTAACATGAGGTGTACTGCTGGTTAACTGATTCATACATGTTTATTACAGGTTTACTGCTGGTTCACTGGTTTATACATATTTACATGAGGTTTACTTCTGGTTAACGCGTTGATACATATTTACATCAGGTTTGCTGGTTTATTTATATTTATATTAGGGGAACTGGTTAATACAGATTTACATGAGGTTTATTGCTGCTGGTTAACTGGTTTATTCATATTTATATCAGGTCTACGACTGCTGAACTCTTTCATACATATTTATATCAGGTTTACTTCTGGTTAACTGGTGTATTCATATTTATATCAGATTTACTGCTGCTGGTTAACTGGTTTATTACTACTGTTCTCCTTATACGTGCTACCGCTTGGAGATGTTATTAGAAAACATAATGTTAGCTTCCATAGCTATGCAGACGACACACAAATATACATCTGTGCAGAACCCAATGACGTCACAGCCATCCATTCTATCACAAACTGTCTTATGGCAATAAATCAATGGATGAGCAGAAACTTTCTGAAATTAAATGAGGACAAAACAGAAATTCTACTTGTCGGCCCGAAAGCAAAAAGAGATATGCTGATGAGTAGGATGGGCAAACTCACCTCCTGGATCAAACCAGAAGTGACATGTCTGGGAATCACTCTAGACTCAGACTTAAACTTTAAGTACAACATAAAGAAAGTCACCAAAACATCATTCTTCCACCTTAGAAACATAGCCAAAGTAATACCAGTTATAAATCAAAAGGATGCTGACAAACTGGTCCATGCTTTTATCTCCAGCAGACTGGACTACTGTAATGCACTCTTCACAGGCCTCCCAAAAAGCACCACAGACAGACTTCAGCTGATCCAGAACTCTGCAGCTAGGTTACTAACCAGAACCAAGAAGAGAGAGCACATTACTCCAGTGGAGGTTTCCCTGCACTGGCTACCAGTAACACACAGAATAGATTTTAAAATACTTCTCCTCACTTATAAAGCATTAAATGGAACAGGACCCAGTTTCATTTCAAACTCACTAAGCAGTTATGTACAAACTAGAACACTAAGGTCATCCAACGCAGGCTTACTAGTGACTCCCAGATATATTACAAAGAAAATTGGGGGCGCAGCCTTTGTTAACTATGCACCTAAGTTATGGAATACAATTCCAAAAGACATCAGGGAAACCAGCTCACTGACTATGTTCAAAGCTAAATTAAAAACATTCTTATTTTCATCAGCCTTTGAAGGGAGATAAAGAATGGAGTCACAATTCTGTGACCCATTTCTTTACATACTGTACACTCTTTGCATAATCAAATCAAATTTTATCTGTAATTTTATTTCTTATTCATTGATTTATTTCTTATTTATAATCAGTTTATTTTTTAATCAATGTGATTGAAATTTTATGATCAGACTATTTTGTACTCTTGTAATTTTATATTTCTTATTTATTGATTTATTTCTCAGTTAAACACTTTATTGAAATTTTCTAATATTTTGTGTAATGTATTTTTTCACCCTGTAATTTTTTTAATCAATGTGAAGCACTTTGGGCTACAGTGTTTGTATGAAAGGTGCTATACAAATAAAGATTATTATTATTATTATTATATATATATATATTTTTACATATCTACATGAGGTTTACTTCTGGTTAACTCGTTAATACATATTTATATCAGGTTTGCTGCCACTGAACTGGTTTGTTCATATTTATTCCAGGTTTACTTCTGCTGGTTAAATGGCTTATACATATTTACATCAGGTTTACTGCTGGTTAACGGGTTTATTCATATTTATATCAGGGTAACTGGTTTATACATATTTACATGAGGTTTACTGCTGCTGTTTAACTGGTTTATTCATATTTATATCAGGTTTACTGCTGCTGAACTGGTTCATACACATTTATATCTGGTTTCCTTCTGGTTAACTGGTGTATTCATATTTATATCAGGTTTACTTCTGGTTAACTGGTGTATTCATATTTATATCAGGTTTACTGCTGCTGGTCAACTGGTTTATAGATATTTACATGATGTTTACTGCTGGTCAAGTGGTTTATTCATATTTATATCAGGTTTACTGCTGGTTAACTGGTTTTTACATGTTTATTACAGGTTTACTGTTGCTGAACTGGTTCATACACATTTATATCTGGTTTCCTTCTGGTTAACTGGTGTATTCATATTTATATCAGGTTTACTTCTGGTTAACTGGTGTATTCATATTTATATCAGGTTTCCTGCTGCTGGTTAACTGGTTTATACATATTAACATGAGGGTTACTGCTGGTTAACTCATTTATATATTTTTATTACAGGTTTACTTCTGGTTAACTGGTTTATACATATTAACATGAGGTTTACTGCTGGTTAACTGGTTTATACATGTTTATTACAGGTTTACTGTTGCTGAACTGGTTCATACACATTTATATCTGGTTTCCTTCTGGTTAACTGGTGTATTCATATTTATATCAGGTTACCGCTGCTGGTTAACTGGTTTATACATTTTAACATGAGGTTTACTGCTGGTTAACTGATTTATACATGTTTATTACAGGTTTACTGCTGGTTCACTGGTTTTTACATATTTAAACAAGGTTTACTGCTGGCTAACTGGTTTTTACATATTAACATGAGGTTTACTGCTGGTTAACAGGTTTATACATATTTACATGAGGTTTGCTGCTGGTTAACTGGTTTATTCATATTAACATGAGGTTTACTGCTGGTTAACTCATTAATATATTTTTATTACAGGTTTACTGCTGGTTAACTGGTTTTTACATATTTACATATGGTTTACTGCTGGTTAACTGGTTTTTACATATTTACATATGGTTTACTGCTGGTTAACTGGTTTATACATATTAACATGAGGTTTAATGCTGGTTCACTGGTTTATACATATTTACATGAGGTTTAATGCTGGTTAACTGGTTTTTTCATATTTATATCTGGTTTCCTTCTGGTTAACTGGTGTATTCATATTTATATCAGGTTTACTGCTGCTGGTTAACTGGTTTATACATTTTAACATGAGGTTTACTGCTGGTTAACTGATTTATACATGTTTATTACAGGTTTACTGCTGGTTAAGTGGTTTATACATATTAACATTTGGTTTACTGGTTTATTCATATTTATATCAGGGGAACTGGTTAATACAGATTTACATGAGGTTTACTGCTGCTGGTTAACTGGTTCATACATATTTATATCAGGTTTCCTGCTGGTTAACTGGTTTATACATATTTATATCAGGTTTACTGCTGCTGGTTAACTGGTTTATTCATATTTATATCAGGTTTACTGCTGCTGAACTGGTTCATACACATTTATATCTGGTTTTCTTCTGGTTAACTGGTGTATTCATATTTATATCAGCTTTACTGCTGCTGGTTAACTGGTTTATACATGTTTATTACAGGTTTACTGCTAGTTAACTGATTTTTTACATATTTAGACAAGGTTTACTGCTGGTTAACTGGTTTTTACATATTTACATGAGGTTTACTGCTGCTGGTTAACTGTTTTTTTCATATTTATATCTGGTTTCCTTCTGGTTAACTGGTGTATTCATATTTACATCAGGTTTACTGCTGCTGGTTAACTGGTTTATACATTTTAACATGAGGTTTACTGCTGGTTAACGGATTTATACATGTTTATTACAGGTTTACTGCTGGTTAACTGGTTTTTACATATTTAAACAAGGTTTACTGCTGGTTAACTGGTTTTTACATATTTAAACAAGGTTTACTGCTGGTTAACTGGTTCATTCATTTTTATATCAGGTTTACTGCTGCTCGTTAACTAGTTTATACATAATAACATGAGGTTTACTGCTGGTTAAAAACAATAAAATATCCAAGAAACAAAAAAGTAACACTAAAAACACAAAACATCCAATCAACAAACACTAAAAAAACACTAAAAATCCAATCAAAAAACAACTAACACTAAAAAACACAAAATCCAACAAACAAACAAAACTAAAAAATACTTAAAATCCAATAAACAAACAACACTAAAAAACACTAAATATCCAACAAACAAAACAACTAATAATAAAAAAAACACTAACAACCCAACAAACCAAACATCGAACACTAAAAACCCCCCAATAAAAACCCAACAAACACAACAACTAACACTGAAAAACACTAAAAATCCAACAAAGATACAACTAACACTAAAAATCCAACAAACAAAGAAACAATTAACACTAAAAAATCCAACAAACTAACACTAAAAACACAAAATCAACAAACACTAAAAAACACTAAAAATCCAACAAAGAAACAACACAAAAAACACTAAAAATCCAACAAAGAAACAACACAAAGAACACTAAAAATCCAACAAACAATTAACACTAAAAATCCAACAAACTAACAACTGACACTAAAAAATACCAAATCCAACAAACAACTAACACTAAAAATCCAACAAAGAAACACAAAAAACACTAAAAATCCAACAAAGAAACAACACTAAAAGACACTAAAAATCCAACAAACAACACTAAAAACACTAAAAGTCCAACAAACAACTAACATACCTAACACAAAAACCCAACAAACAACAAACTCTAAAAACACTAAAAATCCAACAAACAACACTAAAACCACTAAAAATCCAACTCACACTAAAACCACTAAAAATCCAACAAACAACTAACACTAAACAAACACTAAAAATCCAACAAATAAACAACACTAAAAACAGTAAAAATCCAACTAACACAAAAAACACTAAAAATCCAACAAATAAACAACACTAAAAACAGTAAAAATATCAACTAACACAAAAAAACCCAACAAACAACTAACACTAAAAAACACTAAAAATCAAACTCACACTAAAAACACTAAAAATCCAACAAACAACTAACTCTAAAAACACTAAAAATCCAACTCACACTAAAAACACTAAAAATCCAACAAATAAACAACACTAAAAAACACTAAAAATCAAACTAACACAAAAAACACTAAAAATCCAACTAACACAAAAAACACTAAAAATCCAACAAATAAACAACACTAAAAACAGTAAAAATCCAACTAACACAAAAAACCCAACAAACAACTAACACTAAAAAAACACTAAAAATCCAATAAAAAAACAACACTAAAAAACACAAAATCCAACAAACAACACTAAAAAACACAAAATCCAACAAACAAACAAAACTAAAAAATGCTTAAAATCCAATAAACAAACAACACTAAAAAAACACTAAATATCCAACAAACAAAACAACTAATAATAAAAAAAACACTAAAAACCCAACAAACCAAACATCGAACACTAAAAACCCCCCAATAAAAACCCAACAAACACAACAACTAACACTGAAAAACACTAAAAATCCAACAAAGATACAACTAACACTAAAAATCCAACAAACAAAGAAAAAATTAACACTAAAAATCCAACAAACAACTAACACTAAAAACACAAAATCCAACAAACACAAAAAACACTAAAAATCCAACAAACAATTAACACTACAAAACCCAAAATCCAACACTAAAAAACACTAAAAATCCAACAAAGAAACAACACAAAAAACACTAAAAATCCAACAAACAAAGAAACAACACAAAAAACACTAAAAATCCAACAAAGAAACAACACAAAAAACACTAAAAATCCAACAAACAAAGAAACAACACAAAAAACACTAAAAATCCAACAAAGAAACAACACAAAAAACACTAAAAATCCAACAAACTAACAACTGACACTAAAAAATACCAAATCCAACAAACAACTAACACTAAAAATCCAACAAAGAACCACAAAAAACACTAAAAATCCAACAAAGAAACAACACTAAAAGACACTAAAAATCCAACAAACAACACTAAAAACACTAAAAGTCCAACAAACAACTAACATACCTAACACAAAAACCCAACAAACAACAAACTCTAAAAACACTAAAAATCCAACAAACAACACTAAAACCACTAAAAATCCAACAAACAACTAACACTAAAAAACCACTAAAAATCCAACTCACACTAAAACCACTAAAAATCCAACAAACAACTAACACTAAACAAACACTAAAAATCCAACAAATAAACAACACTAAAAACAGTAAAAATCCAACTAACACAAAAAACACTAAAAATCCAACAAATAAACAACACTAAAAACAGTAAAAATATCAACTAACACAAAAAAAACCCAACAAACAACTAACACTAAAAAACACTAAAAATCAAACTCACACTAAAAACACTAAAAATCCAACAAACAACTAACTCTAAAAACACTAAAAATCCAACTCACACTAAAAACACTAAAAATCCAACAAATAAACAACACTAAAAAACACTAAAAATCCAACAAACGCACAACTAACACTAAAAAAACCACAAAAAATCCAACAAACAAACAAAACTAAAAACACAAAATCCAACTAACACAAAAAACCCAACAAACAACTAACACTAAAAAACACTAAAAATCCAACAAACAACTAAGTCTAAAAACACTTAAAATCCAACAATCGAACAACTAACACTAAAAAACACTAAAAATCCAACAAACAACTAACTCTAAAAACACTAAAAATCCAACTCATACTAAAAACACTAAAAATCCAACAAATAAACACTAAAAACAGTAAAAATCCAACTAACACAAAAAACCAACAAACACTAAAAAAACACTTAAAATCCAACAAATGACTAACTCTAAAAACACAAAAATCCAACAAACAACTAAGTCTAAAAACACTTAAAATCCAACAAACAACTAATACTAAAAAACACTAAAAATCCAACAAACGACTAAAAACACTAAAAATCTAACAAACGCACAACTAACACTAAAAAACACTAAAAATCCAACAAACAACTAACTCTAAAAACACTAAAAATCCAACTCGCACTAAAAACACTAAAAATCCAACAAACGCACAACGAACACTAAAAACACTAAAAATCCAACTAACACAAAAAACCCAACAAAAAACTAACACTAAACAAACACTAAAAATCCAACAAATAAACAACACTAAAAACAGTAAAAATCCAACTAACACAAAAAACACTAAAAATCCAACAAATAAACACTAAAAACAGTAAAAACCCAACAAACTAACACTAAAAACACTAAAAATCCAACAAACAACTAACTCTAAAAACACTAAAAATCCAACAAACAACTAACTCTAAAACACTAAAAATCCAACAAACAACTAACTCTAAAAACACTAAAAATCCAACAAACAACTAACTCTAAAAACACTAAAAATCCAACTCATACTAAAAACACTAAAAATCCAACAAATAAACACTAAAAACAGTAAAAATCCAACTAACACAAAAAACCAACAAACAACACTAAAAAAACACTTAAAATCCAACAAACGACTAACTCTAAAAACACAAAAAATCCAACAAACAACTAAGTCTAAAAACACTTAAAATCCAACAAACAACTAATACTAAAAAACACTAAAAATCCAACAAACGACTAAAAACACTAAAAATCTAACAAACGCACAACTAACACTAAAAAACACTAAAAATCCAACAAACAACTAACTCTAAAAACACTAAAAATCCAACTCGCACTAAAAACACTAAAAATCCAACAAACGCACAACGAACACTAAAAACACTAAAAATCCAACTAACACAAAAAACCCAACAAAAACTAACACTAAACAAACACTAAAAATCCAACAAATAAACAACACTAAAAACAGTAAAAATCCAACTAACACAAAAAACACTAAAAATCCAACAAATAAACACTAAAAACAGTAAAAACCCAACAAACAACTAACACTAAAAACACTAAAAATCCAACAAACAACTAACTCTAAAAACACTAAAAATCCAACAAACAACTAACTCTAAAACACTAAAAATCCAACAAACAACTAACTCTAAAAACACTAAAAATCCAACAAACAACTAACTCTAAAAAACACTAAAAATCCAACAAACAACTAACTCTAAAAACACTAAAAATCCAACAAACAACTAACTCTAAAAACACTAAAAATCCAACAAACAACTAACTCTAAAAACACTAAAAATCCAACAAACAACTAACTCGAAAAACACTAAAAATCCAACAAACAACTAACTCGAAAAACACTAAAAATCCAACTCACACTAAAAACACTAAAAATCCAACAAATAAACAACACTAAAAAACACTAAAAATCCAACAAACGCACAACTAACACTAAAAAAAAACACAAAAAAATCCAACAAACAAACAAAACTAAAACACAAAATCCAACTAACACAAAAAACCCAACAAACAACTAACACTAAAAAACACTAAAAATCCAACAAACAACTAACTCTAAAAACACTAAAAATCCAACTCATACTAAAAACACTAAAAATCCAACAAATAAACAACACTAAAAACAGTAAAAATCCAACTAACACAAAAAAACCAACAAACAACACTAAAAAAAAAACTTAAAATCCAACAAACAACTAACTCTAAAAACACTAAAAATCCAACTCACACTAAAAACACTAAAAAATCCAAAAAAAGCACAACTAACACTAAAACACTAAAAATCTAACAAATAAACAACACTAAAAGCACTAAAAATCCAACAAACGCACAACTAACACTAAAAAACACTTAAAAACCAATAAACAGTAAAAACACTAAAAATCCAACTAACACAAAAAACCCAACAAACAACTAACACTAAAAAAAACACTTAAAATCCAACAAACAACTAACTCTAAAAACACTAAAAATCCAACAAACAACTAACTCTAAAAACACTAAAAATCCAACAAACAACTAACTCGAAAAACACTAAAAATCCAACTCACACTAAAAACACTAAAAATCCAACAAATAAACAACACTAAAAAACACTAAAAATCCAACAAACGCACAACTAACACTAAAAAAAAACACAAAAAATCCAACAAACAAACAAAACTAAAAACACAAAATCCAACTAACACAAAAAACCCAACAAACAACTAACACTAAAAAACACTAAAAATCCAACAAACAACTAACTCTAAAAACACTAAAAATCCAACTCATACTAAAAACACTAAAAATCCAACAAATAAACAACACTAAAAACAGTAAAAATCCAACTAACACAAAAAACACTAAAAATCCAACAAATAAACACTAAAAACAGTAAAAATCCAACTAACACAAAAAAACCAACAAACAACACTAAAAAAAACTTAAAATCCAACAAACAACTAACTCTAAAAACACTAAAAATCCAACTCACACTAAAAACACTAAAAATCCAACAAACGCACAACTAACACTAAAAAACACTTAAAAACCAATAAACAGTAAAAACACTAAAAATCCAACTAACACAAAAAACCCAACAAACAACTAACACTAAAAACACTAAAAATCCAACAAACAACTAACTCTAAGAACACTAAAAATCCAACTCACACTAAAAACACTAATAATCCAACAAACAACTAACTCTAAAAACACTTAAAATCCAACAAACAACTAACTCTAAAAACACTAAAAATCCAACAAACAACTAACTCTAAGAACACTAAAAATCCAACTCACACTAAAAACACTAATAATCCAACAAACAACTAACTCTAAAAACACTAAAAATCCAACAAACAACTAACACTAAACAAACACTAAAAATCTAACAAATAAACAACACTAAAAACACTAAAAATCCAACTAACACAAAAAACCCAACAAACAACTAACACTAAAAAAACACTTAAAATCCAACAAACAACTAACTCTGAAAACACTAAAAATCCAACAAACGCACAACTAAAACAACAAAAAATCCAACAAACAACTCACACTAAAAAAACACTACAAATCCAAAAAACAATTAATACTAAAAAACCCCACTAAAATCCCAACAAACAAACTAACACTAAAAACACTAAAAATCCAACAAATAAACAACACTAAAAACACTAAAAATCCAACAAATAAACAACACTAAAAACACTAAAAATCCAACAAATAAATAACACTAATAACACTAAAAACCCAACAAATAAACAACACTAAAAACACTAAAAATCCAACAAACGACTAACTCTGAAAACACTAAAAATCCAACTAACACTAAAAACACAAAATCCAACAAATGCACAACTAACACTAAAAAACACAAAAAATAAAACAAACACTAAAAAAACAAAAAAGCCAACAAATAATTAACACTAAAAACACTAAAAATCCAACTAACACTAAAAAACACTAAAAATCCAATAAATAAACACTAAAAAAACCACAAAAAATCCAACTCACACTAAAAACACTAAAAAAAACACAAAAAATCCAACAAACAAACAACACTAAAAACACTAAATCCAACTAACACAAAAAACCCAACAAAAAACTAACACTAAAAAACACTAAAAATCAAACTCACACTACTAAAAAACACTAAAAATCAAACTCACACTACTAAAAAACACTAAAAATCCAACTAACTCTAAAAACACTAAAAATCCAACTCACACTAAAAACTAATAATCCAACAAATAAACAACACTAAAAACACTAAAAATCCAACTAACACAAAAAACCCAACAAACAACTAACACTAAAAAACACTTAAAATCCAACAAACAACTAACTCTAAAAACACTAAAAATCCAACAAACAACTAACTCTAAGAACACTAAAAATCCAACTCACACTAAAAACACTAATAATCCAACAAACAACTAACTCTAAAAACACTAAAAATCCAACAACCGAACAACTAACACTAAAAAAACACAAAAAATCTAACAAATA